>APFE030584007.1:8201-37835 GCA_000404065.3 Pinus taeda
AATTAGTCATATTATCCTCCTTGTCAAGCCTCATACCTCTGCTCTTCATGTCAAACTTCAAAAAGAGAGAAAGTCACTTAAAAACATGTTTATCTCTGGTACGCAGGTTCTCTCTACCTTGCCTGCGTGTACGCACTCCAAACACCCTGTACTGCGTACTTGTACGCTCTGTAAGCCAAAGGATGGGTGCGTACCCCTGTAAAGGTCAAAAGGCGCGAGTTTCATCTTAAAAAAGTTACTTGTGGTCACTTCTAGAGCCTTCTAGAAGAGTGTTTGACGTGTATTGAGCGCCTCCAGATGGTTCATGCATCCCTATGATAGAGGAAATTATCCCATCAAGAGAGGAGCTACCCCATCCAAAAGAGGGAGTATCCCATTGATGTTGGAACTGAATAACTTCCTCTAGAACACTATAAATACAGGCCTTGGGCCAGAGGAGGGAAGGTTGAAAGCTGAACATTCCAAAGGTAGATGTTGCTGGAATTAGGACTTCCATTGTAAACTTGTGAGGAGAGATTACCATCCTTTCTTGTTTCATTTGGAAGTGGGTGAGCTTGTCAAAGTAGAGGAAAACTCTTGCTGGACCCTGGGAGGAACTTGCACAACACCAAGGCTCAGGTTGTAATGGTTTTTTTTTTGTTTCCTTAATACGAATAAGTCCATTGGTTAATGAATTGTTTCATATACTCCTTGGTCTATATGATGAATATGTTTTGTTTTATGAGATATTCAGGTGTTATGTAATCGTTTGATTGTTAGTGTATGCAGGTTTCGAAGTGAAGGAGGAGCTCATCTGGATCGACGAGGCTAGACTACTACAACAGCGTTGGACTTCAGGTAGGATTGAAAAAACACTTGGTTTCTCGTATGATAATGCATGTTTAGAGAAGGATTGCTCTTAATTGTCTTGTTTGTCACTAGAGAGTCTTAGGCTCCTAGGGAGGTTAGTTTTGTCAGCAAAAATAACTCTTTCCGCATGACAGTTCCAATTACTCCTTCACTCTCCTTGATGATTTATGATATTCCTAGTTATGATAAGTAGGAAGAGGCATCAAACTTACTCTCCTGTAGCATGCTTGGTAGAAGAAGTCTTTAGGTTGATATATAGGCTAAACCAAGCCTCCAAGGGGGTTTGTCCAATGAAAGGAGACTTCTATTATGATTTCCTAACTACACATGCATCCAAATCTAATATGTAGACAACAAAGGAAATATATTATATCTCAATTAATAAAAGGAATATACCTCCTCCTAATCAAGATAATGATGATACAACATGGACAAACTTGAACCTAAAATAAAATGATGCTAATATGCTAGATAAATATCTCTAATACCTATTCTTGTTTAAGAATATATGCATAGATAACTATATGATAAATAATTATCAGATCCTTATGTGCATATATTTAGATCCACATTAGATTTGCATTTAAGCCAATAAATCATGTAAAAATATAGAAATAGTTCCATATAATGACAATGGTTATTACAAAAGAAATATGTCACTAGGTTGATAGATAGCTAGCAACTAGTGCATAAATTCCTACTCAAACACAACATTCAACCCTAAATATGCCTTTGATCAACCATGCAAGGCAGTTTATCAACGATTTTGTATAAACATGAGTTATTCTAATCTAACAATGTTGTAGAAAGGATAATCATGTCCATAAAAATATAAAGTGAACATAATTGAAGGATCTCTTCATTGTGTATCCAAACTTGGAAAAATTTCTTGATAATTTCTACAAAGGTAAAGAGTTCTCTCTTGAATTTTCCACAAAATATCCAATATCCCAAAATAATAGGATTTTACTGTTATGTAACCAGATCACATAAAGGGTAGATCAAAAACTTCAAGACTAGCCTCTTCGAGGGGTAAAACTCCTTTACATCACATAAATGAAGAATTCTTGAGTGATTCAAATGACTAGACCTCCTTGCTATATGTAGGAGTCTAAGGGGTCACAATATAATTAGAGCCTACATAAAAATAATAAAGTAATGACACAACAGTAACAATAGTGGGGTTCTCTGGGGCATAACAATAACAATATGGGGGCTACACATGAACAAAAGTAACATTAGTGGGCTACACTAACAATAACAATAAAGGGGTTACACTAGTATTGTAGGGACCTAACATGCCCCTCTTCTTCAAGAAATCGTTGTCCTCAATGCTTGAGTAGTTCTAGATGCTTATGTATAAAATTCTCATCCTCCCGTGTGGAATCTTTAGCAAGTAAGTTCTTACACTTAATGAGATACTCTGAAATTGATCGATTTCATAGTTGTTGGGTTCTTGTTTTCATGACTGCTTCAAGCTTCAATACGATTTTTTCTTCTTCATCATGTTCTTGCAATATTTATTGAACTGGGAGCTTGTCACCAATAACCTTCTTTAAGGATGAAACATGGAAAATTTGGTGTACTCATGAAAATGTAGGAAACTCCAATTTGTATGCCCTATTACAAATCTTTTGCAATACCTTGTATCGAACATAGTATTTGAGTGATAATTTATTATCCTTTTTAGCCTGCTTGAGGGATATTTGGTGGTATGGTTGTAGCCATAAAAATACCTAGTTTCCTAGATTAAAACCTCTTTTACTGTGATGTTGATCATCCTATTGTTTTATTCAATTCTACAGGAGAGTGAGGTTATCCTTTAAGAGTTGGAGAACTTGTTGTTGATGGTCAATGTGATCTTCCATTGCTTGAACCTGAAAATTTTCCCTTAAATATGATGTGATGGATGGTGGATGATATCCATAAAGTGCCATAACTCGAGTTATTTTATTGCAGTATGGAAGGAAGTGTTATACCACCATTTAACCAGAGGTAACCACTTGATCGATTGCATTTGTTTATCAAATACAATGAAATGAAGATATGCTTCCAAACATTTGTTCACTCTCTCAATTTTCCAATCAGATTAGGATGATAAGATGAGGTATGAGCTAATTGAGTTCCCATACAAGAAAATGATTCCGTCAAAAAATTTCGAATGAAAATGGGATCTTTGTCTCTTACAATAATATTTGTGTTTCCATCTAGCTTTTGAATTATTTCCATAAATGAATTAGCAACGGTATTTTCTTCAAATAGATGAGATAATGCACAAAAGTATATATACTTCGTAAGTCTATCAACTACCACCATGATGATAATATTTCCTTTAGAATTGGGTAAACTCATGATAAAATCCATTAAGACCTCCTCCCAATGTTGAATTGGAATGACTAAACATTGTAACAGACCAAGGATCTTAATTGTCTCAACATTATTTGATTTAAAAACCAAACATTCCACCACAAACTTCTGAATATTAGATTTATGGTCATCCAAAAAAAATTCCTTCTTGACCCTGTGGTAAGCTTCTAAAAATCATGAGTGCCTCCTAATGGGGAGGTGCACAATTATAAGAGAATATTTTATTTAGGTTGGGAATTCTTACAGAGATATAAGTGATCTTTTGTAGCATAATGAATTTTCCCAAATAAATGTATCAAATGTATCGAGATCTTGCTGCAAATTTTGAATGAGTGTCCACACCTCTTCTTCATTCTTCCATTCATCCCTTGCTTCAGTTATCTAATCAGGTTGGATAATAGAAATGGCACAAATAAATGATTCCATGTCCTCATCCTTTCTTGAGAGTGAATCTGCAATAACATTTTTCTTCCCTTTTTGTAGATTATTTCAAAGTCGTAACAGAACATTTTGGTCACCCATTTTTGTTGATCTTATGAAGATAAATTTTGTTCCAAAAAATATTTAAGACAATCATGATATTTTTTACCTTGAATTGTCATCCTATTAGCTAAGGTATCCTTTTATTTAGTGCATTTATTATTTCTTTCTCATAAATAGGCTTGTGTAAATACTTCCCTTTGATTGGATGTCCTTCAAAAGAAATGGGTCTTCCTTCTTGCATTAAAATAACACCAATTCCATTTCTCAAGGCATCATATTCCACAATAAAGGTTTTTGTGAAATTTGGTGTAGCTAAGACCGGTGCTTTACACATTTCCTATTAGTTCAAAGGCATTTGTTGCTTCTCAAGTCCAAGAAAATGCTTCTTTATTCAATAATGTTGTTAAAGGTTATGTTATTCTCCCATAACTCTTAACAAAGTTACGATAATATCCTGTCAACCTGAAAAATCATCTAAGATTCTTTAGGGTTGTGGGGATTTTTCATTTCTTCATGGATCTAATTTTTTTGGGGTTTACCTCAACATTCTCATGAGATATAATATGACCCAAATATTCCACCTCTTGTAATCCAAAGAAGTATTTGGAGTTTCTTACATCTAATTTTTTTTCCAGCAATAGTTTGAGCACCCTATCAGCATGTTGAACATGATCCTTCCAAGACTAGTTGTATAATAGTATATCACTAAAAAATAATAACACAAAATTTCTAAGGGTGGGTTTGAAAATGAATTTTTGGTATGCAACATGTATCGAGATTCATGAAGTTCAGATCTTTTCCTATTCCCAGGTTGATCTGTTCGTACAACATTACAAAGTTGTGGGATTTGACATTCATTGGCCCCTGAAAATAGTTTTGTAGGTCATACAACTTCTCAAGTGGTACCACACCCTTGGGGATGAGGTTACCTTTACTATCATCAACTGTGCTCTAGAGAGACTCCTCATGCTCATCTTCATCTATCATTGCATCCTTGAGGATGCTAATGTTAGCCATGAAATGTAGTATCTATTGATCATCATCAAAAACAAATAAATTAGTGATGTTATCAGGGATAGATGGCTTATACAAAATTTCAGCAGAAAAGTTATCCCTCAACGGTGTCATCCTAGCAGCTACATTACACATTCTTGGTACATAAATAATATTGAAGGCTTGGAAGTTAGAGATAAATCACCATACCTTTTGTTAATAACTCTTAAGACAGGATGAAACACAGTGTATGGTGTTACGTACCTGATGCACCACAATATCTGAACCATCTACCACTTTAAGCACAACAACATTAATGGTAATGGCCTTTTGTAAGCCCAAAACAAGTGCTTCATATTCAGCGGTGTTTTTCATGCACTCAAACTCCAAGCATCTTGAGACTAAATGTTTCCTTTGCAATGGGTCTATCAAAACACGACTGGCTTTAGAGCCATCCTGTGCTTCAGATTCGTAAAAGTATATGGTGCATATATTATCTATACCAGTGTATATGGTGCATATATTATCTATACCAGGACCTTTCCGCATTAGTACTACTATCACCACTGCTTTAATTGTTACAATCTATGGTACAAGTTTGATTTTCGCTAGTTGGGCAAGGAAGGAGACCCAACTATGTATCTCATGGGGTTGGGGCTGGTTGTGCGAGATAACACCCTTGGTGCGTTTCCAAAAACAAATTGCCGAACATGAGTTTTGCAAAAACCAATGGTTTATTTTCACCATTTAAGGGAGTAACATTATGTTTCATGTATCTTTCCAACAACACCTAGATCTAGTTGTTTTTTCCCTTGTGCAAAAGTCATAAATGTGACTAGTCCGTAGCAAAGTATCCCTACAACTTTCTAGACCAGTCTCTACTGAGAAATGAGCCATATTCTTTCGAGATGTCCACAATCACAATATTAATGCATGAATGAAGCTTGTCCGTTAGACAAAAACTAAATGATCACATCCCAGAGTTCACCAATGGTTGGCACACATGTTTTATCAAGTTAGATGATCTGCACAGTTGTGTTACTCCATTGAGCATTGATCCTCTTCACAATGGAGAGTGGCATGACATTGACTGGTGTGCCAAAATCAACCAAACAATTTTGGACATTGAAGTTGAATATTTCAAATGATAAGAAAAATGGTGGGCAGAGTGAGTTTGCGTCTTCCATGCAAAGCGTATTGAACACGAATGTGAGTGAGTCAGGAGACTTGCTTGGTCCCTTGTTGGAGGAGGCAACATTGTCTGTGGAGGTTTGGCTCACTATGCACAAAATAATATCCCTCTAATAGATGATCTTAGTTAACTCATACAGAGAGATGTTCGCACGGGTCATTTTCATGTATTCAACAATGTTGTAGTCTAGAGCAGGAAGACTCACCAAGATGTCTAGGGGTAGACCTGTGTTTGTGTTCTTCTGTGAGCTTCTTTTGCCTTTGCTATTCACAGATGTTGTAACTGTCTTCTGAAAAACAGTGGTGGCCCCTTGATTCCTCAAATTGTATCGACGTTTTTCATTTAGGGCCAAACAGTCACTCGGAGGCTCCTTCTTGGTGGTCGTCTTCTAGGTAGTACAAGCACATTGATACATGTTGATTACATTCCCAACACTTGGAGCTTCACCAGATGTAACATCTTCTTCTTCATCTTCATCCTCAGGTTGAGTATACTCATTGGCTACCAATTGTTCAGTCAACTGTGTAGCCAGAGCGCCCATTCCTTTGTCCCATCCTGGGAAATTATTTTCTAAATGTCGTTCACTATGGAACTTGCAATAATGATATGTCTTGATTTCATCCAGGATGAGAACAAGGTTAGAGCCTTGCACATATTTGGCCGAATGAATGTTGTTGCTGCCTGAAGTTGATTTCTTCTTCTACACAAATTTGGGAGGCCTACTGTTCACGATCATCTTGCTCGCCTGTTGTTTGAGTTTAGGAACGTTGGTTTTCAAGGAATTAACGAGATGAGTAAGCCTCTCAATTTCACTTTCAACCTTTTCCTTTTCCTTACTCACATTAGTATGAGACCTCCTGCCCATGTCTTTGGAGTCCTTAGTTGTTTATCATCTACAATGACTCCAATAACAAGCAAGACTTTCTCCACAATAATTGCCTCTTGGAAATTTTCCAATAGTGCTTGTTTGGCAGCGTACTTGGCAAACTGTGCAATGTTCATCGGTAGTGTAGACATGTGGAAGTCAATCATGATGGAGTCATGAGGTTTGGTGTCTATTGTGAACTTGTTCAAGATACGATTAAACCTATCGTTGAAATATTTTAATTTTTCTTTCTGCTCCATCTTGAGACTCCCAACTCTTTTAGCAACTTGGCGGGGGTTTTGCCTTTAACAAACTTCTCAAGGAAAATTCTCTTGAACACCTCCCAGTTCTGAATGGAGTTCATAGGAAGCTTGTGGTACCATACAGTTGCTCTTCTATCCAAGGTACATGGAAACAATATACATGCAACGTTGTCATAACGTACCTTGAGTGTCTGCAAATGTAGGTAGAATGTGTCTAGATGATCTTCCACCTTCACTACTCTGTCAGGGTCATACATTGTGTGAATGGGCCTTGTTTCATCCATTCCAAAAAAAAATCACCCATGTTGTACTCTTCTTCATCCTCCTCCTCTTCTTCTAATTCTGATGGTTCAACCTCTAAATCTGTTGGTTCATCTCTTTCTCTGCCTCCTCTGCTACCTTCCCCTGCACTGCCCCCACTGGAACCTGGGCCCAAGAGTAACAGGTTATCTTCTTCTCATTCTCGGAAGACTGGAGGTTCCTCTACATTTTCAATAGCTTTTGTCAGCTCTTCAAGAGTGGCGAGGACTTCTTCTTCCATGGATGAGACTACCACTCCTGTGGGAGTAGTATTTTGCTTCCTTTGAGAGTAGGTAAGAGTGTGCACTCTTGGACTTAGTCTAACAACTTTAGAAAATTGATGGGTGATGGGATAGACAATGCACATGTGATGATATTAAATTTATTTTTCGAGTCTGGGAGGTGAGGAATAACCAACTTCAGAGCTACACATAGGGGAGAGGGAGTACGTGTTACTAGCTTGACCAGAAGATATATGATTGGGGTTCGTATGACATTCAACCATAAAATGTTGGCAGCCCTCCTTCTAGCACCAGAAATGTTGATGGTGTTGGACCTGCCCACATTCCAGGGCTCTCCTCGGTATGAAGTCCCAAATAGACCTCACACCATTTGGTGTAGGAGTCCCATCCAATACATGGCCCGACTACCATTACCTTAAAGATTTTCCTTAGATATTTTTTTTCAACACACAAGAGTCTTATGCTTGTATCTTCAAAAAATGATGGGAGTATGCCTAGTGAGTGTGTAATGTAACTTGTGTCTGGGCTAACTTACTGTAAAGGGAGATAATAAAAGTGAGCCTCTAGATGAGAGGTAGTAGTACCACCTAGCGAGAGACACATGTGAACCAATAAGGGTCTGACCACAATCTAGTGGAGTAGTCCATAGTGGATGTGACAATCGTTAAAACCAAATTGTAAGGGAAAACACATACACCATCGAGTAGAGTAGTCTAGATGGAGGTGACGATCATTATAACCAAGAAATAAGAATGGTTTGTCTGATGTACTACAGAGTAGTCCACATGGATGAGACAACAGTGCTAAAAAATACAATACATCTTCAACAATGTAAGTACTAAAATAACCAAAGTAGTTCAATTATCTTAGTACAAGTGAAACAAACATGCATTACAAATGTTTAAAGAGTAGTCTTACAAACATCTGCAAAACATGTGTGAAAACTTGCTAGCCTAAAACATGCTTTTGAATTAACAAAAAGTCCTAAGACACATCTATACACCATACATCACTAGTCCTAGTAGTGGGACATTGGAGCTACTCCTCGCTCCTCAAAGAACAAACTATAGACTCTCAAGGTTATGTGGGAGGAGACAAGGTGAAAAGTCCTTGCTGATACAACGGGAGAGGTATATCTAACCAAGGGTGATGCTTGACCCTTGTGACTCTTTGACTACCCTCATGTTTTTCAACTTCCCATGACTTTTCAACTGACATGACCCTTTGAATTCTATGTGCATCCATTAGACTTCACTTTACATTACATTTAGTTAGAACAAATATGGTCCATAATGGTGATGTGGCTGAGATAGATCATGAAAAAACTTGACATGACACGAGTAACATGTAGTGGCTGACTCTGGTGTCGATGTCAAGGTGTTGCATTGCTAAGTAATGGTTGTACTCTTAGTGTGCTTTGTCTTCTCCTCCATATGGCATACTTTTGTGGGGTCTTCGATGGTCTTGGTATTGCTTGATGGTTCAATGCATGTCTTCCTTTTTCTTGTCGCTTGATAGGCTTGGTATGTTGTCTAGCTGCAAGAAAGTCTTCTAGCATGCACACTCATTATTCATCTCATTCATTGTCCAACCATGATCTACAAGTGTACATGTTTTTGCAACTCACTCATGACGAGACAACATCAAATCCAAAACCTCCTAGTCTAACATGATGCATTGTTCTCGTGTTCTAGGTGACAGGGAACGAGAACAACTCACTGAGATAGCACAGAGCACAACTCAGGGTTGAATGAGGCATTTTCGGAGGACAACCTGCACTGTCGAGAAAAACTATCCAAATATCATTGGGAGGCACGATTGTGCAGTCAAAGTTACCAATGTCAATGGAAAGGTGCGACTCGAAAGGGAGACACCTCTGTGTAGTTTTCAGAGGGAGGAAAACATAGGGTTGCAGAGGGACTGCTAGGAAGTTTTTCGAAGTTTCCGAAGGGAAGAAAGAGAAGTGATGCAGAGGAACTATTGGTCATGACTACGTAATTTCTGGGAATAGTGTAGTACATCGAGTAGGAGAACTTCTAGACATGTCTGCGCAATTTTTGGAGGTAGGTTAGAGCAAGGCAGAAAGGGTTAGCTGGGCAGCTCTGCATAATTTTAGGGAACAATGTAGAGCAAGGTAATAGATGACCAGATGGGAATGCCTGTGCAATTTTGGGGACCACTGCATACCCAAGTCTCATCTTAGTGCATGCTTCAGGCAAGAAACAAGGATGGTTGATGATTGTGCTTGATAAATGTGTAGCTTAGTTGGAAAAGGAGGCAATTTCTATGGAATTCTATGAGGCAGACACTTTGCTCACCTCCAGGATTTGTGCAGTGCCACTGACCTCGTGGACAAACTCAAGCACTATGTAGTTTTGGGTAGTAGAGCAGGGTCCTTGAGGGCTGAGAATACACAATGCAACTCAGTTGGGGTCTAGTGGAAGAGGGTTGTTCAGTCAAGCAGACTTCTAGGAAAGTGGCTAAGTGTCAAAAGTAAGTGAACCTGTGCACACTTACATTGTGATCATACACTTAGCATACTTGACAATGAGAAAACATAGACCATCATTAAAACAAGATAGAACATGCTCTAGGTGAGACTGTCTTGGATTTGAGAGTGACAACTGTGACATTTGTGATAGATCTTCAGATGACTGTGGTGAAAATTGCATGACAATGCTTACAACTTTGTGTGTGAGCATGACATGTGTTCACATAGTGAAGACAACACAAACACATAAAGACAAACCTTGAAACTCACTAGAATTAGATTAGAATCATGGAAAAACAATCAACATGTTGAAATATGATCGTTGGTGAAAAGACTTCATAAGAGCTCAAGGGGTGAGCTTGAGTGTTTGCAACCATCAAAGGAAAAACCAACAAAGGCTGTGAAATTTGGGTGCAAGCCAAAATTTTGGAGGGTGTTGCAGCTGCTACAACTGAACCAATAACAAGTCACTTCAAAACGTGTTCTTGTTGTTGTCATTATGGATAATGTGTTGTCCTTGATGGAAATCCCTTTAATAAATATGTACCTGATGTCAAAATTGATGACTATAGAAAGAATGCAGATTAGTATAGATGCTATAGATGCTATACACAAAGAAATGGTAGTTCAGTGATAGATGGATGATAAAAGTGAATTTTGATTAAGTACACAGATCCTATGAATAGGGCCCATGTACATATGCAAGTCTTGTAAGTAAAAGTCATCTACAAAATATGAACCATGGTAATCTAGATATCAGCAGTCATTACCATGGTATTGGCCCATATTGATGGTTGCAACAATGTTTATTTGATCCCATCAAAGAATATTAATGACATTATCAAGGAATTTAGCTAAGGTATTGCCTAAGGAAAAATGTATATAAAGAGATGGATATCAAAGTGTTAGGAGTGCAAGTGATGAATTATTAATGAATGATTTGATCTCAAACATCTGTGGACCAGGGAGAAAGGAGAAGATTTGGATATGAAATAACAGAAGGTATGTTTTCATGTATGCTTGACTGATTTACTTGTTTAAAAATTGTAAGTAGCTAACAATGATGAATATGTGATTATAGTGATGTTGTCATATAAATGAATTATTCAAAAGTCTATAGATTTGATAGTAAAGGTTGAAAGAGTGTGAAGTTATGCTTGCAGTGAAAGTTTTAATATCTCTACGTTGGTTTGCTTTTGGGTAGTTTCATAGGTACCGAGTTCTATTTTTTTGTTATCCCGTATATATTTTAAATAATATATTTATCAGTATGTTAAGCTCTATAGGTGGTTGTTCCACATTATAAGCACATATATTTGATGGTTTACATAGTTACAATTGTGTATATATTCTATGTTATATCTACTTTGTAGTGTTCCATGATGATCGATGTTGATGATGTATGTTCTATTTTCTATTGTCTGTAAATTATGTCTTGATATGTATCTAGATGTGTTGTTTGGGTTTATTTATATATTCATCAATTATGAAAGTTGGGTATGGTTCAATGATCTATGATTGGCTCAGTAAATGATTTAGTAAGTGATCTAGTGTTATAGTGATTTAGTCTTCCAAATGATTCAATATTCCGTATTCTGATATCTGTACAGAGGTTTTATGAAGAGGAAGAGCATATATACGCTAGTTATTTCATGAAAAACCATGTACATATCCTAAATATTCATTTGTTCTAGTTGGGTTATGTATTTAGTATTTTTATGCCTCGGAGAGTCAATTGACTTTTAAAGATTCAATGGTTTATTTTTGTGTTTCAATATTTCAGTTTGGATATTAGTTTGGGCTTTATTTTTTGTCTATGTCTAGTATGAAAATTTGATGAGAAGAGGACTAAATTTCATTTGATGATCATTCGATAGGTGGATCCAGTCTGAACCATTCTGAAAAGTGGTCCATAAGGTGCTGAGGGTTACATCCTTTTGTGAGGGGGTAGGATCTTCATTCTGGGAGGAGCTGCTAAATGAATTTAGGGGGTTGTATCTCCCTTCCAGTGGGTGTTGGAGAATGAGTGGAGGTTGTAGCCTCCTACAGGTGGGTTCATTTGTACTTGTAATAGTAGTCACTAGCAATAAATATAATGGATATTTTATTTATATAATAATTGTTAACACTTAGGTTGTTCCCTTTGACTCCCAAGGGAATACTGCCAAGGTAACCACAAACCAACCTTTGGACTGTAGGTCCTAGCCTACCAACAGTCAGAGAGGGCTCTCTCTTCAGGATTTAACTTTGTTTAAAGGATTTTAGGCTAGTTATGGATTTTCTTTATGTTTTGTTTGAGTTTTGGTGGTATGGTTGATTTGTTCAAGGCAAAGTTGGCATGCAAAGTATAAGAGTTTCAAACCATTGGGCATGGGGTCATGGAGTAAGGCTGTTGATGTGCTTTCTTGGTCACAAGGGGACTATGGAGAAGGATAGCTACACAAGGAACAACATTTAGGCTAAATCAAAATGGAATGAGGGCTAAGGAATGAGAGGCAATTAAGAATCTCTCTTTCAACTTAACAGAGGGAGGGTAAATGAGCTCTATCTAGGAGCAGTCAAGAATTCCTAGATAACTGTCATACATATGTGAATTAGGGGAAATATGAGCCAAAGGGAATTGACATTTATATCTAATTCAGAGGAAAACATATAGAAACAACAGAAATTGAGCATAGAGTGCAATTAAGCAAATTCTAGGCTATTCATTTTTCCTGTCATTTAGGCAATGATATGATAATGGTCAAACATATATAATGAAATAAAATGAAGAAACACTTATTGTTCCATGTAGCAGCACAAGAATTCCCCAGTCACTCTTCAACCATTTGAACACAACAAACAGTCATTCCTCCAATCTTTTCAACAGTCTTTGATTAAAGAAATTCTCTGATATACAGTGCGAGTCTCTCATGAAATGGATTCATCAACCAACCCCTAGTACATCTCTTTTACTAGTATATATAGGAGTTTTTGAAAAATATCCCATAGGGAAATATCTGGTCATGAATATATCCATCTACTTCTGACAAAATTAATAACGATTTGTGGAAAAATCGTGCAGCAATAAGTGAGGCATTTAAAGCTCTTTACTTGTTGTGGCAGGTGTCCTGTGTGCTATTGACCCTTCGGCTCTGGCTAGTGGTGGGTGACCACTTCCTTGAAATGTTGTCCTGTTGTGCTGTCCTGTGAAACCTGTTCTGCGCTTTTGAATATTAACGCGAATTTCACCCACTGGTAATTTGAATCTTAGGGAAGCTGAGCCACAAACTACAATTCCCTTATGTAGTCAATAGGTAAGAAGAGATTCAAACTACTTTAAAAATCTGAAGCAGACTTTGCCACCAATCCTCAGTTGGCAACTGATGTTTTCTTAACTTGTATAATGTTTCATCAACTTTAGTGTAGGTATAATAATTCGGCCAAACTGGAGAAAGGTGTGCCACCTCATGCTCTATGTAAAACAAATGCTCCACCTTGTCATATAAACTCTGCCCTGTGGGAGGGACTGTTTCTTCTGTGCTACTGGATGATACTGTTATTTGATTTTGTATGAAAGCACTCAGCCTGTTTGCGTACTATTCCTGCTTTAATAGCCTTCCAACACTGGTAACCAGGTTGGGTAAACATTTGGTTTGCAAGTTTGCAAGCCTCTGTCTAAAGGCATTTACCTCTATCTGCATTTCCTGGCACTTCCTTTCTCTAGTCTGGACAAAATCATTGTCAGCACTTTCTTGACTTTTATTATAGCCTCTGTCCTGTTCTGGATGCTTAGTACTGACAGCTGGTCACCAGTACTAGCATTCAAAAAGTGAATCAATCGAGTAGCTTGCTCAGGTTTATTTGCTAGCAATGTTCTGGCTTTATGAATTTCATGCTAAGCTACAGTCCTACTTGTTCAAACATAGTTTGTACTCCTATCCATTGTTCAGCAAGAGATTGGCCAATTTTATTCCAAAAAATTGTTTCTATCTCAGTCAAGGTCCTATGGAGAGTGAGGTCTTTCTCCAAGGCCTTTATCTTATTTTCTAGGGCATTTACTTCCCTGGTTTTCTCAACAACTGTCATTTTTGACTTATCATAACTAGTCTCAATCTTGGCTAGCTTTTCTTTTGTTTCCTTCATCTCTGTCATTTGCAATTCAAGTGCTTTAATCTCTTTCATCATGGCCTCCATGCTCAAGCTAGCCTCTTGCACTACTGTTGCTATTGGATCTGCTGAAGTCGATGCACCTACTGCTGAAGTTGAACCTGGGGGAGGTGTTGCTGAAGTGACTGTTGTTGAAGGAGTAGTAATTGTCGGAGCTGGTAGTATTGGAGCATTTTGGGATGGTTGAGGGGCCAACTCTGGTTGTTTCCCTCGTTGAGCTTCCTCCAATGCTTTCTCCATTTCCATTATCCTTTCATTCATCCTCATAAGTAGGCTTACCACATCTTCTACTTCTTGTTACTGTGCTACTTCTACAGTTTGAGGATGTATGGTGACTGGCAGCTTCATCTGTTTTCTCAATGCTGCTATGTCTTCCTCCTTTTTTCTAATCAAGGCCTGTGTGCCTTTGGGATCTTTGGGATCATGTCCCAACTCTATTATGATCTCCTCCAAGGATTTTATCCTATTATCCTTGGCCAATGATGAGGCCTTTTCCAGCTCTAACTGGGCAGAAGTGTTGTATAGAGAGTTCTGCAATCTCTAGGCCAAAAGATCCTTGTCTAACAATGTATAATACACCATTTCTCCAGTTTGTTTATGCAATTCAACCTGGTCCAGAGGATGTATATCTTTTGCTAGTACCTCCAGATTAGTTCTAATGTAGTCTGCAGTTGATTATGGCTGCTGAGTAGTAGGTCTGAAGTGACTGAGTGTCATTTTCCCTGCTTCTATATCATAGGCTACCATTAGCCTCTGCTAATTTGTTGGTGCCATTCTCATCAATTGGTTGTAAAGATGGAACCTTATTGGCTCGTTCCTAGATTTAATCTCTGTGAATGCCTTCTTTATGTCCGAGCTTCTTTTGGTCTACTGTTTGGAGGATGAAACCTCCCCACCTGGTTGTCTCTCTTGCTCCTGCTGAAAGGAGCTGGCCGATGTTTCGAAAATAGGAGGGATCCGCTACTCAGAAGTCCCCTCACCCCTGATGTTTCTCATGGTCTCTTCAGTGATTTCCTCCTCGGCATAGGGGTTTAGCCTCTGCCTTTTTCCTCCTTGTTGGTCTGTGAATGTCCCTGTGGGTGTCTCATCTGTTCTCTCCCTCTTTTTTCCTCTTTCCTAATCGTGAGAAGTTTGCAGGACAGGGATTTCAGGTGCTTGTGTTTGTGTTAAAGGGATTTGCTCTTGACCCTTTTCTGCATTTGAGGATGGCTACTCCTCCATTGTGCTTTATTGTTCAGAATGTTCAATTTCTTTGCCATTTTTTGCTGATGATATGGCCTCTTTAGTAGGTTTCCTTGAAGTAGCAGTTGATGTGCTTACTCCCACTAGTTGAGGCTGTGTGAAGGTGACCTCTTTGGAGGGCACTGAGGGTACTTAGACAGGTACAGGAGCTGCAGAGCACTGTTGCAGAGCAAGATTGCAGGTTGACAGTCTGTAGAAGCTCCAGGAGTGCAAAATAGTGGAAAAATGCATGCACGTCGTTTACACAGCAAACACAAAAATAAACCAAAATAGTCATTTTCCCGACTTTTAACCAAATTTTGGAAATTTGGCGCTTTTTGGCGCTTTCCTTTGATGATGTCATCATGACGTATTTTTTGTTGGGTAGCAGGTACAGAGATGACATGGCGGCTGACATGGATGATGATGTCTGCATGACACGGTGGCGGGGTGATGATGTCAACGGGTGACATGGTGCATGTACAATATAGTGGTAGGTGGCATGGCGGCAATGCGGCAGCAATGTGGCGGCAACATGGCGGCAACGTCATACAGTGACGTAAGCGACAGGGGAGGGCAGTAAGCGGTTTGCGTCAGACCGCTTTTGGTACGGGAGCGGTATGCGTCAGGGGCGGCCCAATGCAATAGGCGACCGACAGTTGTCCCGGTGTACGACGGTGAAACCATCCTCCATCGGGTATTATCGTACCACCATGAAGGGGAGCCCGATATGTATGAGGGTCGTCGGATCTGGGAGAGTTGATCCGACGGTGGACGGGAAGGCAAAACGAACAGGGTTTAGTGGAGGAGCACGCCTGATAATGGTTAATTATTTGCGGCTTCGGGTGGTTAAAACCTTAGGTTTACGGGTTAAATGTGCGCTCGGGGTCATGGTTCTTCATTGATCAAATATCAATGAAATCCATATGTTATGTATGCACAGGGTGTGGTATAGTTTGGTTATTTATTTAACCAGAGGTTTAAAAAAATCCCAAGGGTAAGTGGACGTGGATAGGCTAATACTAGATCCCAAACGAACCTAATATTTCCTGACTTTGGTTATTAGGCTATAGTTGCCATAGGGTGGGATATTTAATATTTTTTGGGTTTTTTATATAGTTTTTTTTAGAATAGGGATGGGAAAGTAGTTAGGGAGCTATATAGTAGAATTAGGAGTTAATATGACTTGGTGAAGTGGAAATGTAAGGGAAATGATGGATTGTGTAAAGATTATTTTTACACAAGAAATGTGGCTTCTTTTCAGTAAGTTAACTTCAGGAGTCAACTTGGTTCTCAACCAGAATGTAGTGAAAATGGACTTTTTGGGCAGATCCCAAAGTCCTTGAGGGAATGTTAGTGAATTATTTCTGAGGGGATGAAGGGGGAGTTAGACATGCTTCGTTGTTGTACCATCAAACAACTGCCACGATACTCCTGCTTCTAATGAGATGAGCTTTCTCTGTTTAGGTCAAAACTTGAAGATGATCTTGCTTCTGCAACCCCAGGCTACCTACCCAGCCTAATACACCTAGCATTTTTTGTTACTTCAGGAAGGGTGCACTTAGACTTGCAAACCCCAATTGCCTTTTTCTTTTTAAACTGCCCTCCTATCTAAAACTACCCTTATTTCTTCCAAGGGCCCAGATTAAGCAGTTGAGCTCCTTAATTCTCTACCTAGCTAATAATCTGCCAAGTTTACACAGTTTGGATAAATTTTCTTTCTCTATCTTCTAAAACAAGCAATTTAAACCTAGGGAGGCCAAGATTAAGTTGTTTGGCCCTCCCTTAACTGTGAAATTCTTCAAAAATGGAACTTTTGCAGCATGAAAAGGATGAACATTTTTGGCACTTCCACTGTCAATCATGAAAAATGAAACCTATTGGTATAGGAAACTAACAATAATAAAGAAGACAAAGACAATGGCAGTGGTGGTTTTCTCCCACATTGCGTTTCTACCTAAAATCCTGGTGTTCTATGGGTGTTTCTTATGTGTTGTGATTCTTCTATTCTTTTCAACATACTAGAATGTTATTTAATGCAATGGTTAAAGAAAAACATCTTATGGAACACATGAAAATTTTGAAAACTGGATATGTGTTGTTTCACTCCGAAGTCACGTACATACGTCAATTGATTTAAGAACGATAGTGTACATAATTTTGTATATGAAATTAAAAGTTAAAGATAATTGAAAATATTGCTTCACCTCACCCCCCTTTCATTATTTTTCCCAACAATTGGTATCAGAGCTAGGTTTCTTTCAAAGAGCTTCATCGCTTGAAGACATATCCATCAATATGAGCAATCTAGAGGGAGAATTTTCTATTCAACGGAACTAAATTTGTGTTTTGGAAAGTTAGAATGAGAGCATATTTGCAGTCTCTTGGAGTTTATGTATGGGAAATTGTTGAAGGTTGATATCACTAACCAACCTCCCTTCCTACAAATGATGCAGGGAAGAAACAATATGAGATCGACACGAAGACATTCAATGCTATCTTGGGAAGCTTGGATGAATCTATGTTTGTGAAGGTCTTGCAACTGAATATCGTAAAGCCTATATGAATCAAATTTTTCCAAATCTATGAAAGCAAAACTAAGGTAAAAATCTTTGAACATTAAATGTTATAATTCAAAATGAGACTCTTATAATCCATGATGATGAAATAATTACAATATTTTTCCTTAGAGTAGACAAGATGGTTAACTCAAAGAAAAAACTTGGTGACAAAATAAAGGATACTATTATTGTTGAAAATATATTGATATCACTAAGATTCCAAAGTCTCTGTCATTCTATAAATGCAAGATTTGAAGAATATTACTATTGAACAACTCCATGGGATCTTGACAGATTTTGAAATGGGAAAAGGGGGTACATAATTTATTAACGAAGAAAAAATCAAAGCCACAAACAAAGGGAAATAAAAGGAAGAGCATAAATAAAAGGTTACATTTTAAATGAAGAAGAAGTGAATTTTTTGAAGAAGATTCAACTAGGATCTGGCAAGTTCAAAGGTAAGCTTCCTTTTAAATGTTTTTCCTATGTAGGAGTAGGTCATTATGATTCTAAGTTTCGCTATAAATAAAATCATGAAAAAGGAAATAAAGTTTCAAATAAGAATGTTAAAAGATTTTTTACGAGCAAGGAAAGTTGTTATACTTATGAAGATAGTGAGTGTTCTAGTCATCAGGATGATGAATCAGATCAAGATAATCATTTACTTATGGAATTTCAAGAACAATGTGTTAACAAGTTTGACGATGATGAATTTATGGATGCTCTAGGAAAAACCCTTGTTGAAGAAATAACTAAGTTGAATAAATATCTAAAAGAGGCTAAATTAATAGAAGAAGCTTTGAAGAAACAAGTCCAAGAAATGGAAAAGAGCTTTGAAACCTTAGAACTTGAAATTATGGGTCTAAGAAAGGAAATTGAGAAAAAAAAAAGCTCTAAACCTTATTTTTTTCTAAAGAATCTAAGACTTTAGAAGAAACCAATAAAGTTCAACATTCTATTCTAATCAATATAGGACTTGGATAGAATCCAAATAAATATGATGAAACTAAGAACCTATGAAATATTTTGAAATAGATACAAAAAGCTTCGTCAAAGTGATAAAAGGAAGTAGTCATCAAAATGAAAGGACTCACGAAAACAATGAAGGGTAAAACTATTCTCAAGGAAAACAATATTTCCATGAAGAAAGGGTGATCTATTCAAAAAGGTATTATACTCACAGGTATTCTTACTTCAATGGTCTATGCTTCACTTGTCACAACTTTGGTCACAAATGAGTTCATTGTCTTACTTACAAAATGATTATGACTAGAGAATCAAGAAGACAACATAATGAAAACAGGACAAAGAATTATTTTTACAATTGTTTTTCCCCTCTTCAAAATTAAAGTGAATGTTCTATTTGTAATAACTTTGGTCATGAAGAAACTGCATAAAGAAGCAGGATGAATACATCTTATAAACATGAGAAGAGGATAGAACCTCCCCATGTATCCAAAAGGAAAATTTCTTCTTCTCAATGCTGTGGTCTAACATTATATGCAATAAAGAGAATATCTCATATATTGAAAGTGGATGTTTGAAGCATATGACATGAACAAGGGATAAGTTCATTTCCTTTAATGAAATTAAGAAATAGAAGAATGTGACTTCTTTTTATGCAACCAACTCAAAGAAAGATAGATCAATGACTAAAAAATTATCCTCTTTGAGGGGGAAACCATCTTTGCAATACATAAATGAACAATTCTTGGATGATACAAATGAGAAGACATCCTTTGTATATATAGGAGTCTAAGGGGTCAAAAACTAATCAGATCCTACATCAAAATAATAATGTAAGGGCACAACAATACCAATAATGGGCTTCTTTGGGGCATAATAATAAAAAAATAGGGACTACATGGGCACAACAATAACAATAAGGAGACTAAACTAAAAATAACAATAAGGGGATACACTAGTATCATAGGGACCTAGCATTCCCCTCTCCTTCCATAAATTGTTTTCCTCAATGCTTGAGTTATTATGTATGCTTCTATATAAAATTATCATCCTCCCATGTGGAATTTTCAGCAGGTATGTTCTTCCACTTGATGAGATACTCTGAAATTGATCGATTTCATAGCTATTAGGTTTTCATGAATTCTCCAAGTTCCAATACGATTATTTCTTCCTCTTCAAGTTCTGCCAATATTTTTGGAACTAGGAGCTTGTCACCTATAACCTTCTTTAAGCATGAAACATGGAAAACTGGATGCACTCAGGAAGATGCAGGAAGCTTCAATTTGTATGCCATAATATACCAATATTTTGCAACACCTTATAAGGACCATAGTACTTTGGTGATAATTTGTTATTCTTCTTAGCTTTCTTGAGGGAAATTTATATGTATGGTTGTAGTTGTAAAAATACCCAGTCACCTATATCAAAAATTCTTTTATTGCAACACTGATTTTCCTATTGTTTCATTCGATTATGCACCAAATCAAGGTTATCCATTAAGAGTTGGAGAACAAGTTTTTGATGCTCGATGTGATCTTCCAGTGCTTGAAACATAGAATTTTCTCCTAAAGATTATGTGAGAGATGGTGGATGATATCTATAAAGTGCCATAAATATGGTCATTTTTTATGTAGTATTGAAGGAAGTATTATACTATCATTAGGTGAGAGGTAGCAACTTGAACCATTGTGTTTATTTATCATATACAAAACAATGAAGATATCCTTCTAAACATGTGTTCACTATTTCAGTTTTCCCATTAGATTGAGGATGATAAGATGAATTATGGATAATTGAATACCTAAACAAGAAAATAATTCCGACCAAAAATTCTAATGAAATGGGATATTTGTTGTTTAAAATAATATTTAGGCTTCCATGTAGCTTTCGCATTGCTTCCATAAATTTAATAGCAAATTTACTAGCTTCGAATGGGTGAGATAATGCATAAAAGGGTGCATACTTGGTAATTCTAGTAACTACCACCATGATGACACTCTTTCCTTCGGAGTTGGGTGAACATATCATAAAATCCATTGATACATCCTCCCAATGTTGACCTGGAATGACTAAATAGTGTAACAAACCCAAGATCTTAATTGTCTCAACTTTATTTTGTTGGAAAACTAAACATTCTGCCACAAACTTTCCAATATTATATTTAAGGTCACCCCAAAAAACTTCGTTCTTGGTCCTATCATAAGTTTTTAAAAATCTTGAGTTCACTCCTAAGGGAGAGGCGTGCAATTCCAAAAGAATATTTTTTTTGAGTTTGGAATTCTTACAAAGATATAAGTGATATTTTTACCATAATGAATCATTTTTCTAGCTAAATGTATAAGATGTACAAGGATCTTGTTGCAACATTTGAATGTGTGTCCACACTTCTTCATCATTATTCCATTCATCCCTTGCTTTGGTTATCCAATATGGTTGGATAATAGAAATGGAACAAAGCAATGAGATTCTTCTCCCTAGAATTAGGTCAATTTATAGAAACAAGGGCAATTCCCAATATTCAATGATATATTTCTTACTCTAAATAGGATTATAAATGTGATAGAATACCCTAATGTTGGATATTATTTTTACTAATTGTCACCGAACTTCAAATCTATTAATTTAAACAAATGAATTTCTATTTAAATGATCACTTGAAATATAATGTTAAAAATTGTCCAAGTAATTAAATAAAATATTATCAAATTCAATAGTTTACTATATTTTGTATTCACAATAATAAATAACAGTTTATATTTGAAATAATAAATAAAATAAAAATAACATTTTAATTTCATATATTATTTTATCATAAAACTAACATTCTAATTAGGGGTGGAAAGAATGACAAGGGTTATCCTTTGTCCTAAAGCGCAAAAATAGTTATAATTCACTTGGGGATTGGGAACTTCAACCAATAATCAAGAAGAATATCTAACTCTATGTTAAGGTTTAGAATTATCTGTACAAGGAAGGGAATCAACAAGCCACTAGTGTTTGGAAATTCCATGATTGTTATTCAACAAGTATGGAAAGCAAAACGAAGATGCACCACTTCTCTCTCTCCCCCATTTTCTGAAGGATCGTCATGCAATCTCAACATGTTGAAGACATTGAGTTTCACCATGTGTATTGACATTTAATCTACGAGAAGGATACATTGGAAAACAAGTAAATAAACTTGGCATGTGGAATAATGGAGCAAGATCAAAGTCATAAAGTCTATTTATCCATACCATGATAAATCTAGGAACTCATTCTCATAATAAAATTGAACAGAATGGAATCCACAGTCAAAAAATAGGTTGAAGGATTTAACTGAGGACAACTCAAACCTATTATAAATTAAATTTCCTAGAGTCTTTAGCACCAATAGTACTCAGAGGATGAAACGATGGCATAATTTAATTCTATAGACATGGGATCAATGTAGGAATACCTATAACTAGAACCCAACCACACTTGGCACAACTATGGAGCACTCTAGGTAAGCAAGTGGTGGTAGATAGAAGAAAACATTTATAATGTGAGGTGCATATAACTGAAGATACCTATAAATTTGAATTGTATGTTCATTTCTATAGAGATTATTTAAATACTCGCCCCCTCCATATAGTTCATTAATCATGCAATTCAACTCAGGATATTTTCAGTGTTGGTGCCATGATTAGGATTGGATCATTATATTTTTTGTCATCAATATTGATGCTTTCAGAGTGGAAAAGTGGAGGAATAAGCTCCAAGGACCAATTTTATTGGTGCGAACTAGTTTGAAAAATTGGGGTCTGAAACATTCTAGGAGCATTTTAAGGCATGACACAACATTTTTTGGGAGAAACATTTGCCCGCTTTAGTGCGACACATTTTTTTGTATTATACACATAAAAACCTTTCTAGTGGCATAAGAATTATTCCAATCAAAGACGTATGCAAAATTTATTCTGCTAAGAAGTTGACCTTCCCGTTTTCATCACCATATTTCGAGAGGATGCAACGTTAGCCTCCATTATTCATGTAAAAGGGGCTAGCCACATGATTATGATAAAGAAGACTCTAGAATATTATATATTGTAAATCTATTTAACAGTTGATGTAGCCAAACTTAACGACTATTAGGTTACCAGGATGTGTTATAACTGAGCCACTAGGAGGAAATGGGGTTCCATTGCTTCAAACTGAATTTGTTCCATAGTTGAGAAAAAATAGTTGAGAGGGATTGGAGATAGAGTAAATAGAGAGGATTTGTGCACTGTAGTATCCCATAGGCCATAGGCCATACTTCTTTGTACTTTCATACCTTTTCTATTCAAAGAAAGAGAGCAAAGAGGCCTCACCTTTTAGCTGGGTTTTCTCCCGAAATGGTTTCACAAGTCATATATTGTGACAAATCCCATAGGTCATAGGCCATAATTTTTTCTACTTGCTTACCTTTTCTATTCAAAGAAAGAGAGCAAAGAGACCTCACCTTTCAACTGGGTTTTTCTCTCGAAATGGTTTCATAGGTCATATATTGTGACAAATGTGTGTACAATATTTTATTTCATTGTTCTATAATTTTTATGCATAATTTTTATTCACATGTAGGAACTACTAATAATATTCCATATATCTATAAATATTAAAAGAAATAAAAATTGTAATACTATAGAATTTCAAATTTTAAATATAATTTTATGAGATATGTTGTGATGAATTGTCCAATGGAATGTACAATTTTTTTTACATATTATGCCATGTATTTTTCATATATGGATTTAAATTCCATTAATCGATGATCCATAGGATCTCCATAGTCGTTTAATTTTGCAAATGAAGAGTTGGGAAATGTTGGATCCTTGATCATTAGACATTGTTTAACGTATTGTGCTACCTCGATGAAATTCAATGGCAGACAGTGAAATAACATTTATCGAATAAGTGTAGAAGCAAATGAACCAACTTATGGGAATATTTTTGGAGGTTATCAAGACTATTATAAATGTCATTAGGTAGCAGAGTGACCTAGAGGAAAGGGAAAGACATATACACAATTGGCATTATTGGACCAAAAAAACATGTTGATGCGGGGGAATTTCAAGAAATTGGAAGTTTCCATTGAGTTTGAACTTATTTTCATGGAAATCAAGTTGGAAAAGATGGAGGAAGACCTCACGGGACAAAGGGTATCCAAAATGAACTAGATACCAGTGGGGAAGTGTTGATGTTGAACAAATGGAACATTCCATTGAAGTTGGGCCATGAATCTCTAGATAATATATTTTGTTTTCAATTTGATTAATTTTTGCAAGTATATGTTGATATTAGGAACCTTTTATAGATTATATGGTAGATGTAACCCCACACCCCACATTTACCCACTTTTATAAGCTTCCAAGTGTAAACATGAGCTGACAGTTACTATGGCATGACCCAACATCCAAGTTTGAGTTATGGAAGTGGTGTCTACAAATAGAGAACATATTGCAACCTCTAAGGAGCACCACATCACCCAGATACCAGACAACATTTGTTGATGATATTTCCATGGGATGGAATTAAGTTTTTATAGACCCTACATCCCAACTGCATGTAGGCCAAGTTGTGCATGTGGTTGGAAGGGTCTAGCCGCATGCACAAGCCTTACTCCATGTAGTTATAACTGATATATCCTTATGCAAAAGGTGTGAATTGAAACCTAGATCTGAGTTTTTAGGTCTAGGTACAAACCAACTACCCAAAATAACCTAGAAATCTCTAGAATTTATAATAAGATGATAACAATTTTGTGTAACTAGTACTAAGGCTAATATCTTGCCCAAAAATTCCAAACACATGATCAAAATTTTGTTAAACACATGGTAAAGACTATAATATATAGGTTATCAATGCAGATATGTTCACTCTCTTCTTAAATTCATTAGAGAATCATTAAGAAGGCTCAATGCCCTGTTAAAATAGTTGCATCAATACTAGTTATCCCATGAATTCATTCAACCATTAAATAACATATCAAGTCATGAGTTTGATCCATAAAAAGAGAGCATCATTTAACCATGCTTATAATCAACATTTGACCATAATGGAGCCATCAGAAACATGTTATAAAATCAACAAAATAACACATACATGTGCTTACTAATCACAATTAGAAAATAGCTCATATTAACATATTAAAATTCCAATCAAGTGAGGGACTTCCACATACCACACTACCATATATTGGGCTAACAAAATCTCTCTTGCAACGAATCAACCTTTTGTAATATTTCAAACATAAATGTGTGATCACATGGGAGATAACCCAAACAAACCAACCAGGGCTTCCATAGGCTAAACTACCTCAACCCTCAACCATAATGGCTTCACCTAAGAAGTCCCAAAATCACTAACACCAAAATAATATTTGATTCCTCTAACATTCTTCACCATATCCAGAGGAATTTTCCTGTCTCCACCGATCCATCAAGATCTCCAATATAAATCCCATGTCTACTCTCGAGCCTTGGAAATTTTCCCAATAACACCTCAACCAGGATCCAAAGTCTAATGACCATCCAAAGCTTAACTAGAAAAAATAACCCACTACATCATGGCTATCTAGGAAATGGAAAGGAAAAGCTGAAACCATTGTCAATCTAAACAAATATCATGCCAATGAAAAGAAAATAACCAAATAACTAAATGAATGCACCATGCATTCAAATATTAGAAATGAAATCACACATGCAACTTGTTACCTGCAATGTTCTCCTATTGTAGCTTCTTTTCCAACCTTCTGCTTTATTACCCATGAATTCCTTTACTTTCATGCTTTTGTCCAAGTACTCTCTCTCTTTTCTCTTAGAGATCTATTTTCGAAAGTGATCAAAAGTTGTCAATTGTTTCTTTGATGCCTTTTTATCATTTATTTTTAGTGCCTTTTCCTTTATTTTTCCTTTTTATTTCATTTTCCTTCATTTTCCTCTAATTTCCTTTGCATGCATAATTTTCTCTCTTGATCTTCATTTTCTCCTATTTTCCTTTATTTCTCATATTAAATTACCATTTATTTCCTTTTTCATTTTCCAATGTGTTTTCCAATTTCCATAGCCATTAACAAACCTTAAGCGATGTCCACTATAATGTTTTTCCCTTCATTTAGTTTGGAATACACATCACATGCCCTTTTTCTTATTTATTTACATGGAAAATCAACGCAGGGCTGTTACAAACCCCTCCCGCTTGGGGGAACACTATGCTCGAGGTTGTATGACACTTATGACCAACAAATACATACTACCTATGGATCCTTATAGACATAGCTCGACGCAATATTTACAATGACAACTGTTAAAAACAAGACAAACATGAAAATCATATCGCTTATTGAAGCTTTATAACACAACTCGATGCGGTGTTTACAATGACACACATATACATATCAATATATATACAAAAAAACTCATTTTCTTCAACTAAAAAATAAATAAGGATAGAGTTTTTGCATCTAATCAACCATCTCCCATGTAGCTTCCTTAGGTGCAAAGTGCTTCCACTACACTTTAACTTACTCTATTGCTCGATTCTAGAGCATGAGTTCTTTCTATTGCAATATGCTTTATGGATTTCGTTGGAATTCTCCCTTTTGTTCTACCTATAATGCAAACCAATTAACTACATGATCAACATCATGCACATATCTTAAGTGATGAAGCATGCAAAACATCATGAACTTTGACTGATCGAAGCAAATCATGTTTGTAGGCCACTCATCCCATCCTCTTAAGGATATCAAAAGGTCGATAATACTTAGCTTCCATCTTTGTACATGCCCTGATCCTCAAGGAGCTCCTCTTGGGATTGATGGACAAGTACACATGCTCCCCAACCTGAAACTCCTTGAATGTGTAATGTTGATCCACATAACTCTTCTTCATGTCATGTGCTACCTTTAATTCCTTTGAAGAGTCTCCATCTTCTACTCCATAGCAGTGAACATATTTGGTCCAATCAACACCCTGCTCACTCGATCACTCCAACTGATAGGATTATTTTACAAATTTTCTCATCAGGAGCCTCAAATGGACTCATCTTCAAGGATTCTTGATACCCATCATTATAAGAAAACTCCATCAATGGATGATACTCATCGCACCTCCTTTGTTGAAGCAAGACATACATCCTCAACATATCCTCAAGAATCTTGTTAACCCTCCTTGTTTGTCTAGATGTACGTGGATGATAAGTTGTACAAAAGGATAAATATTTCCCCAAGCTTGAAAATAACTATTTCTAAAATCTAGAACTTACTTGGCATCTTTATTGGATATAATCTTCTTGGGAACTCCATAAAAAATCATTATCTCCCTAATGAAGATTTGAGATACCTCACTTCATGAATTAGTAGACTTCACTACAATGAAGTGAGCTACCTTTCTCATCCTTTCAACCACCACCATGATGGAGTGATTCTGCATTGATGTCTTATGCAACACTATAATGAATTCCATGGAAATGACCTCCCATTTCAATTCTAGAATCAGAACATGTTGCAATAAACTGGCTGGATGCTTTCATTTAGCTTTCACTTGTTGGCAGTCCAAAATCTTTGTATTGAATTAAATTATCTAACTAGACCCAGTTATTGTAAAATATAAGGCATGTATCTGTTTTATTTTAGCATGGTTTATTTCCACTTTCATAAATATTTTTAGTATTATGATACCGAAAAGGTTATCATGTGTAAGTTGTCTGAAATTTTGATCACGTTAGTCGAAATAAAAATTTTAAAAAATCAAAAATTAAAAATTAAAAATTAAAAAATTAAACATTAAATTGAATTAAATTAAAAAATTTGTGTTTGCAATTTTTGAAGGAAAAACTAACAAAGGCTCCAAAATTTGGATGCAAGTTCAAATTTTGGAGGGTGTTGTGGCAGTTACAACATAACCATTCACAAGTGACTTCAAAAGGTGTACTTGTTGTTGTCATTATGGATAATTTGTTGTCCTTGATGGAAATCTCTCTAATAAAGATGGACTTGATGTCAACATTGATGGCTGTGGAAAGAATGCAAATTAGTATAGATGTTACAGATGCTATAGACAGAAAAATGGTAGTTCGGATGGATGATAAAAGTGAAGTTTGATTAAGTATACAGATCCTATGAAGAAGGGTCGTGTACATATGCAATTCTTGTAAGTAAAAGTCGCGTTCAAAATATGAACCATGGTATTTTGGATATCAGACGTCATTACCATGGTACTGGAACATAGTAATGGTTGCAACAACATTTATTTGATCCCGTCAAAGAATATTAATGACATTATCAAGGAATTTATCTAAGGTATTGGCTAAGGAAAAATATATATAAGGAGATAGATATCAAGGTGTTAGGAGTGCTAGTGATGAATTATTAATGAATGATTTAATCTAGAAAATTTGTGGACCAGGGCGAAAGGAGAAAATTTAGATATGAAATATTTGAAGATATGTTGACATGTATGCTTGATTGATTTACTTTTTAAAATTTCTAAGTAGCTAACAATGATGAATATGTTATTATAGTGATGTTTTGGTCTAAATGAATTATTCGAAAGTCTGTAGTTTTGAGAGTAAAGGTTGTGGAGTGTGAAGTTATGATTGCAGTGAAAGTTTTAAGATTTGTACATTGGTTTGCATTTAGGTAGTCATGTACGTACCCAGTTCTATCTTTTTGTTATCGCGTATATATTTTTAGTAATATATTTATGAGTACGTTGAGATATACACATGGGTGTTCCACATTATAAGCACATATATATGATGGTTTACATAATTACAATTGTGTATATATTCTATGTTAGATCTGGTTTGCAGTGTTGCATAATGATGGAAGTTGATGATGTCTATTCTGTTTTCTATTTTCTGTCAATTAAGTCTTGATCTATCTCTAGCTGTGTTCTTTTGGTTTATTTATATATTCATCAATTACGAAAATTGGGTATGGTTCAATGACATGTGATTGGTTCAGTACTTGACTTAGTAAGTGAGCCAGTGTTATAGCGATTTAGTCCTCCAAATGATGCAATATTTAGTATTCTGAGACCTATATGAAGGTTTTATTCAGAGGAAGTGCATATATACGCTAGTTATTTTAATAACAATCATGTACATATTATAATGATTCATTTGTTATAGTTGGGTTATGTATTTAGTATTTTGATGCCTCAAAGATTCAATTAATTCTCAGAGATTCAGTGGTTCAAATTTGTCATTCAATATTTCAATTTGGATATTAGTTTGAGCTTTATTTTTAGTCTCTCTCCAGTATCAAAACTTGATGAGAAGAGGCCTACATATTGTTTGATGATTATTCGATAGGTGGATCCAATCTGAACGATTCTGAAAAGTGGTCCACAAGGTGTTGAGGGTTACATCGATTTGTGAGGGCATAGGATCTTCTTTCTGGGAGGAGCTTCTGAATGAGTTTAGGGGGTTGTACCTACCTTCCACTGGGTGTTGGAGAACGAGTGGAGGTTGATGCCTCTTACGGGTGGGTTCATGTGCGTTACCGGGAATAGTGCCCACTTGGATGTTGCTATTCCCACTAAGATGGGTGGCTATCTTAGAAACAAACAAGTAAAGTCTACTTTCGTTTTCTTTTATGAAAATAGACAAGAGGAGAACCAAGAAGACCAACCTTAGTCTTGCACTTGATTTCCTCTCCTTCTTGATAGGCTTCGCGCTCTCTCA
>APFE030584007.1:39069-52949 GCA_000404065.3 Pinus taeda
AACATATCGTAGCCCGGATGGATGAAACTAGGTCCGGGGTCTTCAAAACTCATTCAATCTTCACTCGGAGTACAAGTCGATCCATGTGAAAAATGTTCTGGAGTCGAACATGGAAAGACATTGCCTGATTTTCTGCCAATGATGTAAGTTGTTAACATGCGTGAGAGGAATCACCAATAATGACAATGACCTTGAAGGTACTACAATACAATTCACGTGGTGTGAAAAAGGACTTGGTGTCGAACACCATGTAAAATCTCTCGGTCAAAGGCCATTGATGTAAACCTGTCACTGAAAGTGAGAAACTTGCCATTGAGGCATGCAAGCTTCAAAGTACTGAAAGGGTTGTTCCTAGGTCAACTTCTTGGATAATGAGCTGATGTCAACAAGAAGCGACCCGTCGCAGGAGGGCCTTAATGAATCCCACATCAATGACACGGAATGAAGAAAATTATTTTGGAGGTGAAAACAATCTGACGATACAGGGTTCAGGGTGGCAGTCATGAAGGAATGAACCATGAATGTATTGCAGTGGATGAGACATAGGTGAATTGTCTGAATGACTACCCTTGAACATATCGGCAACACTAATGATGGATTGGTAGTGTTAGCCCCAAAGATCGATGGTGTGATGGACCAATGGTGATGACTAGTGAATGGAACAACCCAACGCAGCATGGATGCAGAAGGAAAGTGTCATGTTCAAGAGCGACTTGCTACCAATAAAGTTTCTTCAAGTTTTCTTCCCAATTTTCCCCAGTCATTGCTAACAAGAACCTCTTTATTTTTGTCAAGATTGAGGAGGATAACATATGCTTATTCTATAATCCACCCTTCGGGTGAACCTGTCTCTATATTTTAGCGATCCTAGCGACAGTGAAACTTGTTCTCGTCCATTTCGACAAGTTTGTCGCTATTCTATTTTAATGAGTTTAACAACAAAGATAACTCGATACCTTTCAATTTTAAAGAGTTTGAAAGGAATGGAAAGGAGACTCCAATGATTCTTTTTCATCATATAATCCCTTAAGTCCAAAAAAGCGTAAAATAATACAAAAGGGATGAATTTTCGATAGTTTTAACGAGCTGAACAAGACAAGCGCTCGATCTTTTTGTGTAATAATCCCTTAGGTCCAAAAAGATTAAAATCTAGAGGACGGATAGCACTTCCAATGACTTTAAAGAGCCGGAGAGGCCAATCGCTCGACAATCTTTCCATATTTTACGAGTCAGTTGAAAAGAGCTTAAAGGAGACTCGTTTTTGAGGAATGAGCGATGCTTTCGGGAGCAGCTGATTCCAGGTAAGATTTGGAATTTTCCCATCACGGCAGTGTCACAAGGATGGCTAATAGAATCACTCTTCGCAGATGTTCCTCGAAGGGTTAAACAATCATATGGGGGTGAATGATTGGCTAAAAACAGAGTGAAGGTGATGGCGAGAACATGACCAAGGCTCAAAAGATGGCGATAAGGCATTCATAATGGTTATTTACCGGTTCATTTTTTAATGATCTTAAATGCTGGGGGAAACATTTTCTCATGACTTATGTTTATTTTTTAACGAGCTTGAACTATGCGTTAAAACTGCTCGTGGAGGGTTTATTTTTTAACGAGCTTGAACCCTGCGGTAACATTGCTCGCCAGTCATATGATAAGAATGTCTCATTCAAGATGCCATCTTTTATGGGGCTTGGACCTTTTGAAGCTTTGCCTCGGATCTTTTATTTATGCAAGTTACGAGATGACTAGCCTTACAAGTTTAAAGGGTTAGAGGTCCTACAAATTTAAAAAATAAATAACCGCTCTTCGCTTGCATGCGAAAGGTTTGCATGCCCCCAGGTATAGTGAAAAATTTCCAGGTTACCAAGAAAGTTCCATCCGCGTAGCAGATAAAATGCTTCCTTGGTGATGTCTATCGAAACAGACAAAGGTGAGTGGCGCAGATGCATTCCACTCACATAACATTAACGAAGGTATCTTATTCCACCCTGATCCCATTTTCCTGTAAGGACGGGTTCGTCAGACTAGTCATATATCCTCTGCAGAAACCTACTCTATACCCAAGGTTTTCCTGCCAAAACAGAACAGGGTGCATGCCCCATGGGTTTCAGTGAAATCCTCCTAAATTACTCGCGCTCATTAGGTGGACGGACTGGAGATCGATGAGACATTCCTTGCGTGAAAAGACCATTTACAGATGGCATTTGACTATTTGCGACGTGTGAACTGGGGAATGAAATTTGGTCTACAAGCTTGACTATTCTGCCTTTGTGTGGAAAACACATTACTCTAAAGAGTGAGGAGACGATGGCTCCCATGCAATAAATATAGTCGCATCCAAGGAGTAGATTATAATCCAAGGGTCCTTGAACTACCATCATGTTCATGTGAACGGTTTTCCTTCTCAAAGTAATGGGTACATTTGGAAGGATCCCTAAAGGTTGACTGGTTCCTTTGTCGAAGCCTGTCAGATTTCTCATTTCAGGCAAGAGCGATGGCGAACCAAGCACTTTCCAAGCAGTTGAGGAAAGGATACTCACAGAAGCCCCTTCATCGATGATGGTACCAGCCATGACCATTCTGTAAGGTTTTACAATGATTTTGAATGGTACACTAGCTGGTAAATGGGGTCTACCTAGTGATTCCAGTCAAAGGAAATGACTAGGTTGCTTGGTGGTGGGACCGAATAGATGGCCGGATATTACTCTGATGAACTTCCCTCTTGTGATAAAGGAATGGGAGGACTGCCCCCAAGTTCATCAGAGTCTGTGTTGACGAAAAGAATTTGAACGGTGTCATTCTCTTTCTCTTCAGTGATAGTATCATTCAAAGATGAGCACTCTGAAGGCAAGACTGGGTCAACTGTCGTCTCAACCTTTTGACTTTCATCTGGTATGGATTCACAGGGTTCATTTTCAATGATAGATGCTTTGGCTGACCACAATGATGTGCCAACTGGATTTTCAACCGGTGGAGGACTTGGCAAGAGTTTTTTATATCTAGGAGGAAGTCGTAGTGGTGAAACTAGACGATCATCCAAAACACTTTTAGCCTCGTCAAGGAAGGGACAACAGTGGACGACGTGATTTCCTTCACACAACTTACAAGGAAATTTGGGATTCATGTTCTATCCATGTGCTTCACTTTCACTGGTTGATGGTGTGCATTCAACATGATCGTCAGAGGTTGACGCCACCGGATTGTGCAAACGAGGAGACCAGTCCCTTAAGATCTGAGGGATGCAGGGACAATCTCGATGATAGTGGTCTCCATTGCAAATGACACAAGGAGATCTACGTTTTGACGGTGTGGTGTGACGATTTTCGCTAGATGACGCTTGGTTGCCCCCTTTCAATTTTGGTTCCTTTTTCTTCTTTTCTTTTTTCTCTTTATTCTTCTTCTTCTTCTCAGTTACTTGATTTTTAGCTTCATCGGCTTTATCAAGTGAAGAGGAAGGAGGATAGGGAGAATCAGATGAAGTAGAAGGTTGGGAGGCAACTCTAGTGTCGTCTAGTTGCTGATTTGACTATTCAGGAATTACAGGATTCTGAACAACAGAGGTAGACAAGAGCCAGATAGGAAAATGAATTGTTAACCCTGGAAGTGACAAAGTGGCCATATGGGGTGCACCAACATCTCCCCAAGAGGAGAACGGACTAGGATTTCCTCCAAGGGGAAATCCTTGGTTGGTAGACTCCATTTCTCAACCTAAAGACCAACGGAGCAATTTGTGATGTTATTCAGATTAAAATATATTTTAGACGCTTTGACACAACTTGTTTTTTCAATTTTAAAGAGTCGAGAAAAAACAAAAGATGACTCTAGTCACTTTTGATTTTTATTGAGCATGAAGTGACAAGTGCTCAGAGGACCTTTTCCTTTAAGGAGTCTAAAAAGGAGAAAAATGGACTTCTCTGGAGATCTAAGCAGAGAGGATTACCAAACCATTTGCAAAACTGCAGAATAATTTTTATGGTACGGCAGTCAATCTTCCCGAATGATGTGTTCAGTGCATTGCGATTGATAGGGAGACAGACATGGCTTCCTAAGGAGAAAGGATGCAGCCTATTGTGGTCTCCCAATATATACTCGACGGTACGTGGGAGCACAAGTCCATACTGGCACTTGCCATCTCAGAGTGGAGGAATCACCCAACCAACACTGAAAACAATAGTTACCAGGTTTTACGACGCGAGAATACGTCTCTAGCCTAGACCTCTAGATGTTGTGCGTTAAGTTCCAAAGCGTTGTTAGATTCATTAAATTTATTTTAAGTTGATCTTGCTTAACAATTTTCCTTTCAGGTTCACCACGTGATGTGTATATAATTCCTAAAATGCAGTCTACGATGATAAAAAAACATTTAATCTTCTCTCGGCAATGAAAATCCTAGCTACTAAGGAAAGAAAGTCAAGAATATTTTCTTCACAGAGCACAGAGCACACGCTAAATGCACAGTCCTAAATCAAACCAAGCAGTCGAAATGCAAATGGACATGCATCTATTTGATTTCAGCCTTCTTAATGTATGAATGATGTTAAGAAAGCTATGTGTACATATGAATTAATTTTAAAGCGACAGTACTCAACAAAATTCTTTTTCAAAATGAAGTGAATGTAGGAGAGACACTTTGTGATTTTGAAATGGGAATTACTTTTCGACATTTTAAAACTACTAATTCAAATCATATGCAATAGTAACTATATAATCGACTATCAAGAACAATGGGATTGTTTTCTAAAACTGAAAACAACAGCTACGACACTTTCAGATCCAAAAACGACAGTTCAACTATGCTACTTTTTGCAAAAGAGAACTAAAAATGATGCACAATACATAAAAAACACTTACAGTTCTTTGCACTAAGGAGGCAGAATAATGCAAGAGAAGGGGGTTTTCACAGAAATACACTGACTACAGATAGCAAAACTCCTTAATAGGATTGAAAATAGTGAGAAAAATCATAGTCTGAGGGTAAAGTTAACCCTCCTTGACCATCGCACCTGGTACAAATTGAAACCAGTATGCAATGCACCTACTGTACTCGAGAAGTGCGATGCATACAGTCTACCTTGAAGGAAGGGTGCAATGGTACCAGTACAAGACTTTAAACAAGTTTTAACTCAAATTTTGCAATTCAGTTCAGGGATTTAGGCCGAGTAAGTAATGTTCAATGTATGTAAAACACAGGGGTGATCTAAAGAGGTTACTAGAGCCACCACTTAGGGAAATTAGATTGCTTGCAAATCTATTATTTAATTCATAAAAAAAACCCAGAGATAGACAAAAGCAACATTGATCTACTTTTCATTTGTATAACAAATGCAGTTCCAAGGCTAGTTGGCTTGACTTCAGGGTCTATCTGTAAGTTTATAAAAGAAACAGGGATAGATAGGCTAACAAACAATCTAGTCGCTCCCCAGTGGAGTCGCCATTTTGTTACTGGGAATAGTGTCCACTTGGATGCTGCTATTCCCACTAAGATGGGTGGCTATCTTAGAAACAAACAAGTAAATTCTACTTTCGTTTTCATTTATGAAAATAGACAAGAGGAGAACCAAAAAGACCAACCTTAGTCTTGCACTTGATTTCCTCTCCTTCTTGATAGAGCTTCACCACTTCTTCTTCGTCTGCCAAGCTTCAAAGAGAACCTGTGGAATCACAACAACATACTACTATCAAAGAAACAAATATCTATATTCATAAATAACACAGGACCAGATGTGTGTTAACCATATAAATGCATATATAAACAAGTACACAATATGGAAGAAAACTAGAATAGCTTTATTAAGATGAAAAGTAGCAAGAGGATTACAACCATATGTTCTGACCTAGCATCATCCTCTAGCTAAGAAGCCCTTCTTCACCTCAAGCAAAGCTTAGATCACCCAACGCTATGAATGTACACCAGAAAACCAACAACACTTCTCTATAAGATATAAAATTCCAGCCTCTCGATCTTTGTGATGAGGGATCCATATATAGATGATTACAGAGAGGTGAGTCATTTTCTAGGATCTTGATTAGTGTCCACTCTCTGATAGTTCCTGCTTCCACTTGGAGAATGATGATCTCTTACTCATCTCTGGTCAAAAACAGAGAGGCAAGTGTCAGAGGGGAAGCTTCTAGAAGATTGCATGATCTTCCACCTCGCATTTTGTCCCTTCCATTTGTCCATTCCCGACCATCACACCCTACAAAGGAGCAATTCAGTATGCATCGCACCTTGTACACTGGGAAAGTGATATGCATTGCACCCTCTGCATTGAGCTTTCAGTATGGTCCAATTTTGACCATTTATGAGAGATTTTCAGTCGAGAACTTCTGGCAGATGATGTAATCAGTCGACCTTGTTCCTTTAGGCAGTGAAGCAACACTTTTAGGGACTTAGGAGCCCTCAATTTATGGAAATTTATGATTGGGGTTGAAGTGCCCAAAATTGTTTATAACAATATGTACTTGTAATAGTAGTCGCTAGTACTAAACATAATGGATATTTTATTTATATAATAATAAAGAAGACAAAGACAGTGGCAGTGGTGGTTTTCTCCCACATTGTGTTTCTACCTAAAATCCTAGTGTTCTATGTATGTTTCTTATGTGTTGTGATTCTTCTATCATTTTCTACATACTAGAAAGTTATTTAATGCAATGGTTAAAGATAAACATCTGATGGAACACATGAAAATTTTGTAAACTAGATATACGTTGTTTTCATTCTCTGAAGTCACGTACATACGTAGGATGATTTAAGAATGATAGTGTACATAATTATGTATATGAAAGTAAAAGTTAAAGTGAATTAAAAATTACCACTTCACCTCCCCCACTCCCTCGCCCTCCCACCCACCTTTCATTGTTTTCCCCAACAATTTGTATCAAAGCTAGGTTTCTTTGAAATAGCTTGATCACTTGAAGAAAAATCCATCAATACAAGCAGTGTAGCAGGAACATTTTCTGTTTTATATTTAGCTAACTTTATTCAATGGAACTAAATTTGTGTTTTGGAAAGTGAGAATGAGAGCATATTTGTAGACTCTTGGAGTTTGTTTATGGGAAATTGTTGAAGGTGGATATCAGTATCCAATGTCCATTCCCACAAATGATGCATGGAAGAAACAATATGAGATCAATGCGAAGATAGTCAATGTTATCTTGGGAAGCTTGGATGAATTCGTGTTTGTGAAGGTCTTGGAACTGAATATCACAAAGGCTATATGGAACAAGCTTTTCCAAATCTATGAATGCAACACTAAGGTAAAAAGCTCTAAACATTAAATGTTAGGATTCAAAATGAGACTCTTAGAATGCATGATGATGAAATAATTGCAATATATTTCTTTAGAGTAGATGAGATTGCTAATTCAATGAAAAAACTTGGTGATGAAATAAACGATACTATTATTGTTGAAAATATTTTCATATCACTAACTACAAAACTCAATTACAAAGTCCCTACCATTCTATAATTACAAGATTTGAAGAATCTCACTATTGAACAACTCCTGAGGATCTTGATAGCTTTTGAAATCAAAGAAGGGGGTTCATCATGTATTAGCAAAGAAAAATTCAAAGTCATAAGAAAAGGGAAAGAAGAGGAAGAGCATAAAGAAAAAAAATTCATTTCAGATGAAGAAGAAGCGAATTTTGTGAAGAAGATTCAACTAGGATCTAGCAGGTTCAAAGGTAAGCTCCCTTTTAAATGTTTTTCCTATGCAAGAGTTGATCATTATGCTTCTAATTTTCCCTATAAAGAAAATCATGAAAAAGGAAAGAAAGTTTCAAATAAGAATGTTAAAAGAGTTTTTACGAGAAATAATTTTTTTTATACTGATGAAGATAGTGAATGTTCTGGTAATGAGTATGATGAATCTGATCAAGATTATCATTTACTTATGGTATTTGAAGAACAATGTGTTAACAAGTCTGACAATGATGAATTTATGGATGCTCTATAAAAAACCCTTGTTGAAGAAATAACTAAGCTGAAGATCTATCTAGAAGAGGCTAAATTAATAGAAGAAACTTTGAAGAAACAAGTCCAAGAAAGGGAAAGAATGTGAAATCTTAGAACATGAAATTCAGGGTCTAAGAAAGGAAATTGAGAAAGCAAAAGCTCTAAATATTATTTTTTCTAAAGAATCTAAAACTTTATAACAAATCAATAAAGTTCAACATTTTATTCTAATCAACATAGGTCTTGGATAGAATCCAAATAAATATGGTGAAACATAAGAACCTATGAAATATTTTGAAATAGGGACAAAAAGATTTGTCAAAGTGGTAAAAGGAAACAGTCATCAAAATGAAAGGACCCACCAAAAGAATGAAGGATCAAATCATTCTTAGGGAAAACATTATTTCCATGAACAAAGGGTAAGCTATTCAAAAAGGTATTATACTCCCAGGTACTCTTACTTCAATGTTAAATACTTCACTTGTCACAACTTTGGTCACAAATGAGTTCGTTGTCTTGCTTACAAAATGATTATGACTAGGGAAGAAAGAAAACAACATAATGAAAACATGACAAAGAAGTATTTTACAATGTTTTTTTGCCTCTTCAAAATTAAAGTGAATGTTCTATTTGTAATAGCTTTTGCCATGAAGAAACTGAATGAAGAAGCAAGATGAACACATCTTATCAAAATGAGAAGAGGATAGGACTTCCTCATGTATCGAAAAGGAAAATTTATTCTTCTAAATGTTGTGGTCTAACATTGTATGCGATAAAGAGAATCTACAATATATTGAAAGTGGATGTTTGAAGCATATGACAGGGAAAGGAGATAAGTTCATTTCCTTTAATGAAATTAAGAAATAAAAGAAAGTGACCTTTTGTTATGCAACCAACTCATAGAAAGATTGATCATCAACTTAAATATTATCCTCTTCGAGGGGGAAACCTTCTTTACATTACATAAATGAACAATTCTTGGATATAAAAATTACAAGAGATCCTTTCTATATATAGAAGTCTAAGGTGTCAAAATATAATCAGATCCTACATCAAAATGATAATGTAAGGGCACAACAATAATAATAGTGGGCTTCTATGTGGCATAATAATAACAATATGGGGACTACATGGGCAAAACAGTAATGATAAGGAGACTACACTAATGATAAAAATAAGGGGATACTCTAGTATTATAGGGACCTAGCATGCCCCTCTCCTTCAAAATAGTGTTTTTGTCAATGCTTGAGTATTTATGGATGCTTCTGTATAAAATTATCATACTCCCATGTGGAATATTTAGCGGGTAAGTTCTTCCACTTGATGAGATACTCTGAAATTAATCAATTTCATAACTGTTAGGTTCTTGTTTTCATGCATTGTTCAGGTTCCAATACGATTTTTCCTTCCTCTTCAAGTTCTAGCAATATTGTTTGCACTGGGAGCTTTTCACCTATAGCCTTCTTTAAGCATGAAACATAGAAAAATGGATGCAATTGGAAGATGCAAGAAGCTTCAATTTTTATGCCATAATACCAATCTTTTACAATGCCTTATAAGGACCATAGTACTTTGGTGCTAATTTATTATCCTTCCTAGCTTGCTTGAGGGAAATTTGTATGCATGGTTGTAGTTGTAAAAATACCTAGTCACCTACATCAAAACTTCTTTTATTGTAATACTAATTTGCCTATTGTTTAATTTGATTATGCACCAAATCAAGGGTATCCATTAAGAGTTGGAGAACAATTTTTTTATGCTCGATGTGATCTTCTAGTGCTTGAAACATAGAATTTTCTACTGAATATTATGTGACAATGGTGGATGATATCCATAAAGTGCCATAAATGTGGTCATTTTTGTTGTATTATTGAAGGAAGTATTATACCGACATTAAGTGAGAGGTAGCTACTTGACCCATTCAGTTTATTTATCATATACAAAACAACAAATATATCCTTCTAAACATTTGTTCACTATCTCGGTTTTCCCATTAGATTGAGGAAGATAAGATGAGATATGGCTAATTGAATACCCAAAGAAGAAAATAATTCTGTCCAAACATTCTAGTGAAAACGAGATCTTTGTTGCTTAAAATAATATTTAGGTTTCCATATAGCTTTCACATTGTTTCCATAGATTCAATAGCAAATGTGCTAGCTTCAAAAGGATGAGATAATACACAAAAGTGTGCATACATTGTAAGTCTATTAACTACCACAATGATGAGACTCTTTCCATTCGACTTGGGTGAATCTATCATAAAATCCACTAACACATCCTCCCAATGTTAACTTGGAATGTCTAAATAGTGTAACAAACCCGAGGTCTTAATTGTCTCAACTTTATTTTGTTGGAAAACTAAACATTTTGCCACAAACTTTTCCATATCATATTTAAGGTTGCCTTAAAAAATTCCTTCTTCACCTTGTGGTAACTTTTCAAAATTCCTGAGTCCACTCCTATGGGAGAGGTGTGAAATTCCAAAACAATATTTTGGTTGAGTTTGGAATTATTACAAGGATATAAGTGATATTTTTACCATAATTAATCATTTTTCTAGTTAAATGTATCAGATGTAAAGGGATCTAGTTGCAACTTTTGAATGCATGTCGACACTTCTTCATCATTATTCCATTGATCCCTTGCTTCAGTTATCCAATATGGTTCGATAATAGAAATGAAACAAAATAATGAGAGTCTTCTCCCTAGAACTAGGTCAATGTATAGAAACAAGGGCAATTCCCAATATTTAATGATATATTTCTCACCCCAAAGGGGATTATAAATGTGATAAAATACCCTAATGTTGGATATTATTTTTACTAATCATCATCGAACCTCAGATCTATTCATTTAAACAAATAAATTTCTATTTGAATGATCACTTGAAATATAATGTTAAAAATTGTCTAAGTAATTAAATAAAATATTATCAAATTCAATAGTTTACTATATTTTGTATTCGCAATAATAAGTAACAGTTTATATTGGAAATAATACATAAAAATAAAAATAGCATTCTAATTTCATATATTATTTTATCATAAAAATAGCATTCTAGTTAGGGGTGTTGGAACTATGGCACTGATTTAGAGCTATGGCACAGGTGTTGTCCTTGATGGAAACTCTCTTTGGTAACAGATCCCAGTTCAGGCTTTCAAAATGAAGGATAAGACATATACGCAAGTTCATCTAGACGAAGACGCGTATACACATGGGTTAGATGTTACAAAAGCACGTATATGTTGGAGAACTTACTTTTGGTCCGTGGTAGTTAGTACTTGGTATTTGAACCTATGGTTTTGGACCATGGTACCTTCTCAGAAGTGTTGATCCCAAGTATTGGGTCCGTGGCATTGGTTTATTATGGTTTTGGACCATGGTATTGTAGAAGGCCTAAGACTATAAAAGAGGAAGGAGATCATGTGGCAAAGGATCATTGGAATTATTATTGAATATCTGATAAAGTGCTAGATCTGGAATACTGGTAATTGGGTTATGGTGCAAATTTGGATCTGAATGAAGGAGGAACCCTAGCACAAAGAGAAGGATAAGTTCTATTGATGGGTCATAATATTTAAGCTTGAATGATAGTATCTTTGTGTGATTTTGGTTTGTTATATGTGGCGCTTGCTTGATCTATAACACTGATAATCTGGGTTAACTAGTGTTTGAATATCTGAAAGAGCGAATTATCCTTTATAGATCTGTACGCAGGTTCAGTGAAGCGAAGGTGCGCATACACGGTGGTTCAGTGAATGAAAACGGCGTATACGCAGGTTGTTCCAAACAGAGAAGCGTATGCACACATGTTGCAGGTTATTGAAATAGCATATATTTTGAGTTATGATCTAGCTACTTCTGTTTATTGTTGTTGTGTTCTGGGTTCAAATTTTGGTGTGTGGTTTCTGGTACTGTGTTTTGGGTACAGCTATCAGAGAAGTATCTACTTGATTCAGATATAATTGGTGAAAAGGAGATTGGTTGATGGAGAAATTATTAATGATTGATTGATGTTCATGGATCCAGTCTGAAAATTATGAAATGTGGTCCATGGAAGAAAGAGAAGGTTGTAGCCTTCTGTAGGCTAGCACCTGCGTACTAGTATCTTGGCTAGTGCAAGAGCTAAAGGGGGTTGTAGCTCCCTTCCAGGAGAAGCTGGAGAATGAGGGAGGGTTGTAGCTCTGTGCAGGTTGCAACCTACGTACTGGTAAAGGACTGCACCAGTACATTGTAAAAGAAGTTTCTAATTTAAAAGAAGATAGAGACGAATTGCAGCAGGTGGTTTTCACCCACATTGGGTTTCCACCTTATATCTTGTGTGTGATTGTCTTTTTTCTATGTTTTACTGTCTTTGGTTACTGGTTATTTGATTTTGAAACACAGATTAACAATCAACATTAGAAAGATGAAGTAAATTAAAAGTTTGCTTTGTATACGCTAGTTTCCTTCTGCATAGTTGCGTATATACGCGGGTTTAATTAACTGAAGTAGCATATATCATTTGATTTAGAAAAAGGAATATTTGACTTGATAATACTGATTCACTGCCCCCCTCTCAGTATTATTTCCAACAATTGGTATCAGAGCAGGTCCTTCTGAAGAAGTGTTAGGGTCCCACCCTAACCCCCTTATTCATGTCATGGGATCACATCATAGTCAAGAGTCAATAAAGCCCATATTAATATTTGTAAGTGGTTAACCCGCAATTAATGAAGGGACCACAGTTAGTTACAAATGGACGGTATTAGTAAATAAAGGGTAAATGGGCGGTAGTATTAGATAGATGGTATTAATAAAACCCACGGTATTGACTCGTGGTATTGCATGTATGACTCATATATAAAGGATAGAGAATCCCTGCGAGGAGCATCGTGTCTTGTTTTGTAATCGAGCTCTGCTCTATTGGAGGTTGCCCCCTCGAAGAGGCATGTGAACATTTCTCTCTGAGTAATAAAACCATTGCTATTATGTGTTCTGGGTATATTTTCTTCGCATATTCTGTGTTCTGGGTATTTTTCTCGCCTATTCTCTATTCGATATTGATTTGCAGGTTAAGAAGCATAACAAGTGGTATCAGAGCACTTTCCAGGGCTCGGTGGGATCTCGAAATTTTAGCAAAATTTTTTTTTGGCTAGAGACGTATTCCGGCGTATTTAAGCCACGGGATCTGTCGTTGAGCGCATAAACTTGCAGATTTGGGGAGGCATGCACGCAGGAAATACAAGAGGTGGTCACGTCTGTTGGACTCCCTTGTAACCCCTGTGGGTACCCCTTCGAGTAGTAGCGCATTAGACAGAACCGCGCATGGACTGTCTTCCATGTACCCTCTGGGTATATACGAAGCCCCATAACTACCTTGAAGCCTCGCCATAGATAAACATTTGGCCGTCTTGTGGCTACAGTACACCGAGAACAGCACTCGGAGAGATTACTCGCCCGTACGATAGGGTAGTCGGGTTGTACGGCTAAGGGTACGGTCGATCCTCCTTAGTTAGATCCCTAAAACATTGGGCCGAGTACTACTATTAGACCCTTATGTATATTGCGATCTATAGCACCTGACACTCCTCAAGACCATAGTTCCCTTTCTATCGAGGGATCGCAAATCATCTATTCCAGATCAGCGAGTGCAGCAGAAGCAGACATCAGTCCCGCAGCTCTATCCGATCAGCAGCAGCAGTGATCCACGATCCAGATCTTTCAAATCCAGCAGATCAGAGTAGTTGTGAAGGGTTCTTCTGCCTGGCTATAATTTTCGCAGGACTTTTGGCGGTAGTGACATTTTGAGGATTTGATGACTCCAGTATTGATCACTTATTTGTGATCTAGCCCATCAACATCAGGACAATGAGCTAAGCACGGTGGTACCATTCAATTTCTGTACAATTTTTTTTTTTTTGCGGTCCCAATTTTT
>APFE030584023.1:0-10730 GCA_000404065.3 Pinus taeda
AATTCAAGTGTTCAACACAGGTTAAGGAAACATGCATTACAAGTGTTCAAGATTAATCCTACAAAAAGTACAATATATGTGTGAAAACATGTTGGCCTATTAGCAAGCTTCTGAATTAAGCAAAAGTTTCCAAGACACATCATTTAGAGATTTTCATCTAGAAGCATAACTTTTCTCTCTTAGATTAATTTTCTTAAGCATGAGAAACAAAACCCCCCAAAAAAACATAAACTATAAAACAAAGATGTACGAGAAAGGTTAACTAAGCACATATAGTGCACCACACTTCATCAGTTTATGATACCCGGATTAATAATTTATGGAGAGGAATTTAGGACACTAAATTGATTAGAGAGTGTCCACCACAAGTGCCACTATGACAAGCATCGAGGAATTGCTCTACTTCAGGATGAGTGAAACAACGATGAAGGATACAGTCAACACCGCAACCATGAATTTCATCATCGATGAGCAGATAGCGAGTGGCTTGGTATCAGATACGTCATTTATTATCATGAGTATGATGGGGGGGGAACTTATAGGTTCACAAATATGGAAGGAAGTACGCACGATGGTGCATATCATCCCAAGAGTAATCATAAGTAGCCATGGCTTCCATGTTGTCCACATCAGAATGGAAGATGGTAGTACTAGAGGAAACAAGACTACATGATGTGGAGGAGCTACCTGGTGCATCATCCTAAGAAATAAGGATCACATACGCAACGTCGGGGTGGTAGATGAAGAGCTAGTAGATAGTAGATCTACGGATGTTGAGACCCGAGAGTTCGAAGAGGAAGGTTCAACTGAATCATGTGGGGGAACCTCAAAGAGGTTTTCTTGTGAGGATCTCATGATTGATGACAAGTAAAGGATCTGGACCATAGAATATGTCATCTCAACATCAGGGGAAACGATCACAATGGTTGGTTCAAAATTCCACTGTTCTGGTGTACTAGTGTGTTGATGGTGTTGGACCTGCCAACATTTAGTGGATCACCTCGGTATGAAGTCCCAACTAGAACTCACATTGTTTGGTGTGGGAGTTCCATCCGGTATGATGGATTGGTCGCCATTGTCTTAAGGATTTGCCTCAACTCTTTCTTGTCAGCACACGAGAGAGGTCTGCTTTAGCTTCAAGAAGTGAGCTTTGCGTGCTAGTGTACTCATGTCAGTGGTTCTTTTACTGTAAGGGAAGATGGTGAGAGTGAGTCCCAAGTTGGTTGGGATGAAGTCCCAATTTGCCTAGGAACACACAACACAACAGGATGTGCACAACTTCCAGAGGAGCAGTCCACATGGATGTGGTAGTCACAACACACAAGGTAAGATAACACATATAACACTCAACAGATGAGTCTGAATGAGTGCAATGGTTGTTACAATAAGCTTTATGTGAAAGGTATGTCTGGTTTCTAGGGAGATAGCTACCACAGGTGAGACAACATTAATAACATATACAACACATTTCCATTAACAGATTATGTATTACAACAAGTGAAATAATTCAAGTGTTCAACACAGGTTAAGGAAACATGCATTACAAGTGTTCAAGATTAATCCTACAAAAAGTACAATATATGTGTGAAAACATGTTGGCCTATTAGCAAGCTTCTGAATTAAGCAAAAGTTTCCAAGACACATCATTACACCATACATCACTAACGCCGAGTGTGGGGTGTTGGAGCCACTACTTACTCCTCAAAGAAAATATTAGAGATTCTCTTGGCTATGTGGGAGAAGCTGAGGTGAAAAGTATTTTCATGTACAAATGAGGAGGTATATATAGCCAAGGGTGAAACTAACCCTTATGGTTGTTCAACTACCCTCATGACAGTTTGACTTCCATGACTTTTCGACTTTACATGACTCTTTTTACAACAAGCGGGTCTCTTGGACTTCTACATTACATTACATTGATTGACAACATAACCCATAGTAGAGATGTGAGCGACATGACTCATGACATGACTCGACATGACAGTGTTGGTACATTCGTGTTGTTGTTGTAGTGAATGTTGAGCTACAGTGTTGTTGGGTGATGGATGTCTTCATGGTGTATCATAGCTTCACCTCTACATAGCAAAGTGCACAGAGTCTTTGATGGTATTTGGTTTGCTTGATGATTCTTAGGCGCTGCTCCTTGCTTGCATGTTGGAAGGCTTGACATGCTCATCTATTTTTGAAAGGTGCATGTTTATCCGTTCATTCGTTTGTGAGCACATATTACATGTTTTCTCATCTGTCCATCTGCAAACATACCTTTCCATGATCATCCATTTGCAAGAACATCTCTTCGCATGCATCATTTGTTCATCCTTTCGTGAACCTATCCTTCTGCATGTGCTTTCTTCGTTCATCCCATTCATCGTCTTTCCATGTTTGTTGGTTACCTGTATCTGCAGTCACTCATAATGAGACTACATCAAATCTAAAACCTCCTAGTCTACGATGACACATGATCATTTCAGATGCAGGTGACTAGGAGATGTAGCAAGGTTGTGAAGTGGGAGAAAACTGCGTAAGAGTCACTGGGTGATGAAGATGGGAAATCCAAGTCAACAGTGATAGTTTGCGAGGTTTGGCTTGGATAGAAGGAAAAATTGTGTGAATTTTGGGAGGGACAGACCGAGCTGCAGGAAGACAAGGTAGGCAGGATCTGCACAGTTTCCAGAATGAGTGGGAAGTAGGGGATAGAAATCCAAATTTGTGCAATTTAATAGAGGAACAAGCTGGGCTACCTAGCAATGAAAACTTCACAATTCCCAGAGGGAACTAGTAGTTGGCTGTTGGTCACTAGCAGTAGAAACTGCGCAATTCCTCGAGTGAACTCGTAGTCTGCTACTAGGTGTTGTTGGTCGAGGAAACCGCACTAAGGCTGGGAGGATGGCCTACTAATCATTTCTGCATAATTTCTGAGCTGAGCACACTGATGGACAACAAAAGGCATGCTCATGAAAACTGCACAATTTCTTGGATGAGAAGTTGGTCAATGGTCGGGATGACTGACTGGGAAAATTGCGAAATTTTCTGAGGGAGATAGGGACATGCACTTGGTGTCTGTCAACCTGTCTACACAGTTTCCTCAGTTACCTAAGCAAGTAGGGTCAATGACCTCTGCAGAATTTTTGAGGGGAGTCAGTCCTGGGGTGACTGCCGAGTCTAACTTTCTGGGTGGCTAGCATGAAAGTGGATTTAATTGCTTGTGGGCAATGTAGATTGAATAGAATTTCTTGGTACTTCTACACTGTTCTAGTTGACAGTCGATCGAGTCAATGGCGGGGTGATGGTCCAGCTGTCAAAGGGAATTTCGGTCATCAGAAATTAAACAAACATGACTAAGTGTGTGAATGATGGAAATATGCATAGGTGATCATGCAAGCACACGCTCACATGAATCGATTATGAAATGCCTCAAACCATCCAGACACATGTTCAACATGACTAACTGACGTGCAAGTGACAACCATGACACTTGTGATTGACCATTCATTAATCAAGATGATGCTTGCGCAACAGTGAATGTGACTCCATGTGTAATTGCAATAGATGATTTCGTAGTGAACACAACAAGCACATACAAAGTGAAGACTTTGAGCATAACTAGAACATGGTCGCAAGCATGACTTAGACACCATCATGCAAAAAATTTGAGAGAGATGAACAAGTAAGGTGGCTGCAAGGACTCACACAAGCTCACGGAGTGAACTCGAGTGTGTGCAGTCATCAAGAGAAACTCTCAAGGGAGGCTTCATAATTGGGTGCAGGCCAAAATTTTGAAGGGTGGTTGTAGCTGCTACAACACTTGGCGATGCACTGGTAGAACTCCAGCTTCTTTGTTTTGGTTTATTACTAGCACATGGCCTTGCTATTTCTGGGAGTGTTGAATTGTTGTGCGGGTTACTTTAGCTTCCCCACTTACCCCATGGACATACATGGTTTATGCTTTTCCAACTCAGTCAAACACAATCAAAAGTTCAGCTTGATCTCAATGTTTCGAATTCAGGAAGGGTAGTTTAGCTCGCAAGTTGAAGATTTTCAAAGTATAAGTTTTCATCTCTGGTGTTGTTCTACTGCCAGTAGGCCTACAAAGTACCGACGAAGTCATGAAGGAACACACACATTACTCCACTTCCAGCAAGCCTGGTTAGTACCCTGGTGGAGTTGCATGCTTCACCTCTCTGAGCAGGAAGCCTTTCTCTTCTTTCGCCTTTGTATTTTCAAGAGGACTGTGCATAGGCACTTATTTATTTTTTGGGCAGAAGAGGGATCCCGACTTATTATGAGAAGAAGAGATTGTTCCTTCAGAGAAGCATGTAATACGGCTACCATAACTTTTGTCAGGCCACGCAATAACTCCATTTGGTAGAAAATTGATTCGTGTTATTCATTCAATCAGGTAGGTCTGTTATATACATGAGGGAGAGACTGTTCAGTTCATCTCCCAATGACTGTTCACATTTCTCATTTATTTATTTACATATATTTACCCAATCACAAGGATTAGGTGTCAACATTCCCCCCCTTAATTTGAAGGGATGTCAGTGAGTTCAAACATCATTCTGAATCATTCAAGCTTTTCTCTTCCAAGCGCTTTGGTGAAGATGTCTGCAATTTGCTCATTTGTGGAACAATGACAGAGATGGATTGTTTTGGTCTCAACATGATGTTGAATCAGATGATATTTAGTATTAATGTGCTTTGTTCGATCATGGAACTTTTGGTTATTGGCCAACTTTATTGCAGAGGTGTTGTCAATCATGAGTGGAGTTGATTTTACTTGTTTTACCTACAAATCTTCAAGAATTTTCCTGAGCCACGCAATTTATTTTGTTTCTTTAGCTGCTGCGATGTATTCTGCTTTTGTTGTGGAATCTACTGGAACTGATTGTTTGCATGATCTCCAGGAGACAGCTCCTGATCCAAGACTCATAGCATATCCTGAAGTATATACCCCATTTTCTTTGTCTCCATCGAAGTCTAAATCAGAGTATCCAATCAAGATAAAGTCATCCACCTGTGTGTACTTGATTCCAAAGTCTTGAGTTCCCTTCAAGTAGTTTAGAACTCTTTTTGCAGCAGACCAATGTCCCTCACAAGGCTTTTGCATAAACCTGGAGAGGATTCCAACAGCAAATGAAATGTCTATTCTAGTAGTAGTTAGGTAGTTGAGACTTCCTACAAGCTGTCTATACTTTGTTGCATCCTCAAATTCCTTTCCTTCAATAGATGTGAGCTTTAAGTTTTGTTCCATTGGAGTTTTTATCACTCAGGTTGTCCCTAAGCTCCTGAAGGGATACGACCGAGGTAACCACAAACCAATCTTTGGATTGCAGGTTCTATCCCACCTGCAATCAGAGAGGGCTCTCTCTTAATGATTTAGCTTTGTTGATAATGATTTTAGGCTAGTTATTGGGTTTAGGGGTTTTGATTTTTTGTTTGGATAGAAGATGAATATGAGGCAGATAATTCCAAGCAGAAAGGCAAGGGAAATTGTGATAAATTTCAAACCATTGGGCGTGGAGTCATGGATTGAGGCTTGTTGTTGCGTTTTCTTGGTCACAAGAGGATTATGGAGTAGGATAGCTACACATGAAACAATACCAATTTGCTGAAAAGATGGGATGAAAGTCAGTGATGAAAGGCAATCAAGAATCTTTCATTAACTAATAGGGAAAGAGGTGAATGAATGGTTATATAGGAGCAGTTAAGAATTCCTAAACTGACATTCATATGTGAAAGAAACAACGTAAAAAAGATCATTTAAGTATGCATGTTCATAACTATTCCTGATGAAAACATGGAGAAATTGCAGAAATTGAGCCTAGGGTGCAGCCAAGTAAATCCTAAACTATTCTTCTTTTCTGCAATTTAGATGGTGGATTGATGATAACACAAACATAAAAACCAAACAGAGTTAAAGAAACACTTATTGAACCATGTCGATGCATAGGAATTCGATAGTCACTCCTCGACCAATTAAACACAACAGATAGTTTCAGAATTCACGCTTTCAGTAGTCTTTGATTATAGAAAGTATCACATTTACAGTGTGAATCTCTGCTCGAGCAAAATATCGAACTAACAAAGATCAAACAACCAACCAACCCCTATTCCATTTTTCAGGGTGGTATATATAAACAAAATATCTGAAGTTATTTATTACAACCAACCTAAACAGGTCTGCATGAAGAAAACTTTCTAAACCTAACTTATGCTGGAATTAAATGCAAGTAAATCTGCTTTGGGCTACGCCAGTGGCAGTTGGATCAAAAAATGAGTTAATGTGTTGTCCTCTGTGGCTTGGTACAGTGGTTCTGTAATAACTATGCATTGAGTTCTGGTCCACTGATCTCCTGTGAGCTTTAATGTGCAGTCATTTGTGCTGGTAAGCTTTGAATGGTTCCTTAACTGCTCCTTGACTTTCATGGCTTTCTTTCAATGCTTGATTTGCCTCGAGCCCTGAGAAAATCTCCTCTGATACACTTCACCACAACACTGATACTCTCTGACGTGGAATTTGGCTCCGCATTTGCTCTGATACTCATTAATGGCTGAACCGGGTCTCTCTCTGTCTTCTGCTATGATCCAAACTGCAAAATCGGGCCTTTTCGGCCCTTTTCGGTGCAAAATTGGTCGAGGAATCAAAAGATTCCCTAAAGATTCTCCAATATGGCCTATTTCCCGTAGCGATCACGCATCGAAAATTGCCTCTGTTTTTCATTCCGGAGCTCCGAAGCTTGACTTTTACGCTTGCGCGTTTTTCTGTTTTTTAGCTGCTAACGTCAGCATGACATCAGTTGACAGCGGGTGACGTGGCAGGGTGATGTGGAAATGATATGGTCCGCAGGGCGCCTCATATGTTACTGCGATGCGATATACTTCTTTTGATATGATCGCAATATCGCATCGATGGAGAATGAGTCAGTATTTATTTTGGAAACGCGATGCTTGTGACCGCCGATTGCTGATACTGCGATAGCGCATCGGGCAAAAAGGGAAAGGGGCACACCTATGTGGTATAAAATATTGCGATATGCTGATCGTGAGATGGCATCGACGGAGCGTCCATCGGGAAGAAACAACAGCGAGCCATAATACCATTGCGACCTCCAATTGCGACAATCGCGTCAGAGAGGGTTCACCGGGATCGGAAGAATGTTAAGGCAATCGACAAGGGTTATTTGTGATCGGAGGAGGGGAATATATGGTTTTGAATATTATTTGCAGCCTCGGAAGGGGTCCGGTAGCCTTAAGAGAGATAATTACATGCTTTGGAAGGAGTCCACTGTATTGGAAGATGGTTTTGAAGGGGGAAGATGAGGGTTCTTGCTATGTTTCAGACAAACTTAGCAATTCCCAAGTGTACTTATGGTTATTTTTCAACCAAAGGGAGGGGATAAATATATAAGCGAGTTATTAACACAGTTAAAAATAGGGGACGAGGAGATAGATAGGTAGCTATATAGTAAGGTTAGCGGTTAATATGACTAGTGATAAGAAAGCGCTAAGTATGTGAAAATCTTAGGCTTTTTAAAGGAAGCAATGATCCGTAAAGGAAGTATGAATATTGCTTGAGTAAAGCAAATCTTTACGAGGGTGAATTGTTATGAAAATGATGAAAAGTAGAGTTATCAAGTAGATCTTGACCTCTCTAGGGGGAGTTAGTAAATGATTTAGGGGAGAGAAGAAGGGGAAGTTAGACATGCCTCGCTTGAAGTCCTTCGAAATGGGAACTGCCTTGCTATACTGATCGAATGGATATAAATTTTGAAAACACAAAACTGATCATAATCAATGATTCTGCAACCACAAAGCTACCTACCCAACCTACTTACCTAACATTTTTTCTTCTTTTTGGTTTGGGTGCACTTAGACTTGCAGACCCAGCTTTCAACTTTTCTTTTTCTGTCCTCCTATCTACAGACTACCCTTATTTCTTCCAAGGGCCCAGATTAAACAGTTGGGCTCCTTTGCTTCTCTACCTGTGTAAGAATCTGCCAAGATTAGGCTGTTTGGACAGATTATTCATTCTCTATATTCTAAAACAGGAAATTGAAACCTAGGGAGACCAAGATTAAGCTGTTTGGACCTCCATTTAGCTAAAAATTTGTAGAAAAATGAAATAACTCTTTAAAATTGGAATGCAGTAGATGAACTTTGAGTAGCATTCTCTCATGGCCTCTTTTTTTTTTTGGTGACTGTTAGCAAATATGGAGCATTGCAGCATGCAAAGTATGACATATTTGGCCTGTAAAAATGTCCATCATGAAATATGAGTAACCTGCTACAGCAGGAGGCTAACAGTAGCTCCACTTGGGGATGGCTTCTCCTTGTGAGAAGCCAAGAACAGCAGGTCAGACTGCCTTGATCTTCTGTTGTTTCTCTATTTTTGAGAACTTCTTAGTGTTGACTGATTAGATAAATTTGAAATTTGGACTGCACATAGCACTTTCCCTCAACAGATTAGCTGGTGAATTATGAAGCACCGCCTGCTTTCTTTTGCGTGCTTTAGCATTTAGCATGTTACCAAAAATAAAATAAAATGCTGATATATACAAACATTTATGTACAGAGAATAACACCTCCTGTTCTTTCTTAATCAAAGGGATCATGGTAATGTTTTAGCATTCGGCCATTAATAGGACCTTCCTCAGCTGTGCTGCCATCTAGAGATTTGAGAAAATGCGTGTTGTTGCCTTGCATAGTGCTGATAATGTATGGCCCTTTCCACAGAAAATCAAATTTTGAATGCTTTCCCTTGTCCTCTCTTCGTGAATCCCATCTTAGAACTTTGCTGCCAACCCAGAAATCCTCTGCTTTAGCTTTCTTATCAAACATCCTTTTGAGTTTTTCTTGCAACATTTGAGCTCTGTCATACACTTGTTCTCTAGTTTGCTGAAGATGAATGGTTTGATTTACTCTTCTCTGCATGTCATTTGGTTCAGCCTGAATTTCCTGCAACAGTATGATAGTAGGAATGCCCAAAGATGAAGGAAATTTGGCCTCCATGCAATATACTTGCTCATAAGGGCTCATCCCAATAGATTTCTTAGTTGAAAGTCTATCTGCCCACAGAGCATTTGTGAGCTTCCTATGCCAATTCTTTTTGTTTTCTTCTAACATCTTCTTTATGATGTTGATGAGGCTTTTGTTGGATGATTCGGCCAAGCCATTACCTTGAGGGTAGTAGGCTGTGGAGTGGCCCAGGGTAATGTGGAATTTGTGGCAGAAGTTGATGATCTTTTTGGATTTGAAGGCAGCAGCGTTGTCAGTGATAATCTTTTCAGGGCAGCCAAATCTAGAAAGGATATTGCTCTCAAGGAATTGGATAATGGTGGAGTCATTGGCTTGTCTACATGGGATGGCTTCAATCCACTTAGTGAAATAATTAGTGGTTGTTAGCATCCACTTGTACTGGCCTGAGGAAGAGGGATGAATTTCTCCAATGAAGTCAAGACCCCATTGTTGAAAATGCTTTTCGGTTGAAATGGGCTTAAGGGGCAGAGGCAGTAATTTTCTTTTCCCTTCAAAGATTTAGCATTTGTGAGATGAAACAACAAACTTCTTGACATCTTCAAAAAGAGAGGGCCAACAATAACCAGCCCTTAAAATCTTGTCAGCAGTGGACTTCCAATATAAGTGTCCTCCACAGTCCCCTGCATGGAATTCTTTCATGATGTTGTTAGTTTCATTCATATTCAAACAATTAAGCAATATTCCTTCATGATTCTTCCAGAACAAAGCACCATCTATGACACAAAACTTTGATGATTTCATCCTTAAAAATCTTTTCTTGGTTATGGAAAATCCTGGGGGAGCACACAGGTTTAACAATACAAACCAAATATCAACATACCATGGGGATTGCAAAAAGGTTTCACTGATCTGTGGAGTCACCAGCTCCGGTTCATTGTCTAGTTGATTAATGTCTAAGGCTTGGAAATTTGTTTCGGACATTAGTTTGGCTAAACCCTGTCCTTTATTAGCTTGGTAGGTTTTATTTTAATGTCGTATTCAAGAATGCTGGCAATCCACTTGCCTCTTTTTCCTTCTAGTCCCTCTTGAGTTAATATATCTTTTACAACAGAGTTTGGGACATAGGCGATCACATGGGAATATAAGATGTAAACTCTGAAGTCTTTGATGGCCTTAACCAGGGCATAAGCATGCTTTTCCATAATCTGATATTTCAAGGGCGCATCTCTCAAAGCTTGGCTGAAGAAAGAAATTGGATTTCATTACCTTGATCATCTTTTTGCAAAAGGATAGCAGTTATGGTGTGCTCAGATGCAAAAGAAAAAATGATTAAATCTTTGTCGAATTGCGGATTGGTGAGGACAGGCGTTTGAGTCAAGGCAGTTTTGATAGTCTCAAAAGCTTGTCTAGTTTCAAGAGACCATCTTACCTTGGCATATTTTTTTAACATATTGCTCAATAGCCTCATTAGCTCAGCTAGGTTTGGGATAAATCTCCTTAGGAAATTGATCTTTCCCAAGAATGCTTGCAGCTCTTTTATATTTATTGGATATGGGATTTGGAGGATAGCTTGAATTCTCTCAGGGTCAATTCTAATCCCATCTTTTGATATGATGTGGCCTAGGAGCTTGCCCTCCTCAAGGGAAAACATGGACTTCTTAGGATTCAAGGAAATGCCATATTTCCTACATGTCATGAAAATTTGCCTTAGATGTTTAAGGTGCTCTTGGTCAGATTTGGAGAAAGGGGTT
>APFE030584030.1:10246-41655 GCA_000404065.3 Pinus taeda
GAGACCTCAATGCAAGTGTTTTCAAGTTGTGTCACTGGTCACAGGTCCGTAAATGTGTCCTCCAATGTGTGACAGCGGGGGTAACAAGGACGGTGACCAACGGTAACAAATTACTGCGTAACAAGGAGAACAACATTTCCAGGCATTGGATTTGGCTTTGAGGGCTACACCTGCGCACTTGTGGGGTACATATAAGGATAATATTGGATATTGGTGGGAGTACTGGCGATTGTTAAAGCTTAGGTTTGGTCCTACAAACACAAGAATCATATAGAAGTATAATGGAAGAGATGATCCTCACAATCATTTGTCTCGTTGGACTAAGGCATGGGGCGAAGAACCTCAGCCAGAATGGGTGCATGTCTTTGTTCACACTTTGGATGTGATACCAATGAATTTATATCTTGAAACGAAGCTACACCATGGTACTGCCAATTGGAACACTATGAAGGAAAGTTTTAGTTTGACCTTTAACTTTGAGAGTGGCTTTCAGTGTATCGATGATGCTCTTCAAGAAATTAAAGCAAAAAATTTCCTGATGCCTAAGGAGCTAATGACTTGGGTACAACCTGATTGGAACACACACTAGAGTGTTATAATATGACCGCTGATGAAGGCGAGGAAGAATGCACCTACGATATTTTCTCGCATAGTCATCGCAACGTTTAAGGAGTTTATTCATAAGTTCTTGGAAGTATAATTTGATGATTGGACAATATTTGGGTTAGTAAAGCACCGTGTAGCAAGTCTGCGCCTGATTTTGGATACGTGTCGCAAATACCAGATTGTGCTGAATCTAAAGAGGTGCTTATTCTATGTCCCCTTTGGGATCTTGCTGGGTCAAGTGGTGTGCAAGCAAGGGTTGATGGCGGACCCTGCCAAGATCACGGTGATAGTAAATTTGGAGGCCCCAAGAATTGTTAAGTAGCTGTGCGCGATGCTGGGAAATACAAGATATTACAGGAAGTTCATCAAGTCTTATGCCCAGATTACTGCAAGCATGAAGAAACTATTGAAGAAGGATGCTACATTTTGTTGGGATGAAGAATGTCAATGCAGTTTCGACGTGTTGAAAGAGAAGATGGTCACCGTGCCGATCTTGGTCTTTCTTGATTGGAAGAAGGAATTCCATGTACATGTCGATGCTTCTTGCATTGCATTGGGTGCAATACTAAAACAAGCTAGTGAAGGAGAGCTGGACCATCCTATAGCCTTCACAAGTAGGAAATTATCGAAGGCTAAGGAAAATTACTCAACAACGGAGTACGAAGGATTGACTATGGTGTACGTGCTTCAAAAGTTTAGGCACTATTTGTTGGGTGGAGATTTCAAGATGTACATAGATCATTTTGCCTTGAAATACCTAGTCAATAAGCCTGTGTTGGGGGGGAATATCTGCTGATGGTTGTTGTTGTTCCAGGAGTATAACTTTGAGGTCATTGTGAAGCTAGGGAGGTTGAATGCAGGACCTGATCATTTGTCATGGATTGAAATAGGCGAGGAACCTAATAATTTGGAGGAAGGGTTTCCAGATGCGTAGCTCTTCATGATGCATGTAGCAGATAATCATTTTTAAGATATTATCCACTTTTTGACTATGGGCATGGCACCAAAAGGGTATACGAGTCACCAAAAGAAGGAAATAGTAGTGTGCATGGTAGACTTCTCAGTGATTGTAGGACATTTGTATAAGATGGGTGTAGATGAGATATTGCGTAGATATGTGCCAGATTTTGAGAGAAATAGCATTCTCGCGAAAGCTCATGGAGGAGCTACGGGAGGAGACTATCCAGGAAAAGCGTCTGTGCAGAAGATTTTGTGCACAGGTCTATGGTGTCCAACGCTGCATAAGGATTCCAAAGCGTATCGCATGGGTAGACCATCATAGAGGGACGAGTTGCCACTGAATCCTCAAGTATCTTTGCAGCCATTTGAAAAATGGGTGATTGAATTCATTGGACTGATTTAGCCCCCGGGAAAGAAAACTGGTGCACGCTGCATCATCACCCTGACAAAATATCTAACCAGATGGGCAGAGGCACAATTAGTGAAGGATTATACATGGGCTACATCAATGAAGTTCTTATTTGAGTATGTCTTAACTAGATTTGGATGCCTGAAGGTGTTGATGAGTGATCGAGGTAAGCACTTCCTAAACGAGACATTCAACCCGTTGACTGAGGAGTTCCAGGCCTACCATCGGAAGAGGACACTGTATCATCCACAGGCTAATGGAATAGTTGAGGCCTTTAATAAGATCTTGGAGAACGTACTGATGAAGATCTGCAATACACAACGAAATGAATGGGATGTGCACGTACCTACAGTGCTATGGGCATATATGACTACTTGCAAGAAGCTGACAGGACAAACGTTGTTCAGATTGGTCTACGGTGTAGAAGCTATATTGACAATGGAGTATATTGTGCCTAATCTATGCATAGCAGCTTTCATAGGTAAGGAATATCATGAAGCCTTGGAGGAACGGCTTGCGCAACTGATGGAGCTTGAAGAGGATCAATTCTTGGCTGGATTCCATTAGCAAGTACAGAAGGAACGTGAAAAATCATGGCATGGTCAACACATCAAGATGCACAAATTCAAGGTAAGCAATCTTGTATTTTTATATGATGGTAATTTCACTAAGTTTCGAGAGAAATTTCAGATGCATTGGCTAGGGCCATACATTATCAAAGAAATTACAGATGGAGACGCAGTTCAACTAGTGAAGCTGAATGGAGAACCTTTTCTGGGAAGAGTGAACGGGAGTCAACTAAAGCTGTATACATGGGATCATGTGCAATGACTATATGGTGGTAGGAAAGTCTTAGTGATTCAGGTAGTTACAAGAGAGCACGAGACTATAAACTACATTGTTAGGGTTGGCGAACTACATAGTAGGCAGGCTACGTGGAAAATGGTGAAGTTGCAATATAAGAAGTTGTGCGTTGGAAGTTGTACTATGGACGTAGGTTCTACGTAGCACGGTAGGAAAGTGACCATTGGAATCATTGTTCACGATTTGAAAACCAGAAGACGGTTGAGGGGAGTGGGCTGGTAGCATTTAAGGCAAAAATATTTGAAGATCTGCCACCAAAACAACATTAATGGTCAAAATTTGGGTGGAATAGTCGGATTTGAATTTAAAAAACCTATAAACTATGTGTGCCAGTCCAACAGAGAACACTTTACATACTTGGAGATTTTTTTGAAATCTATTGTTTGTTGCTTATGAGCCGAGCATTTTGGGAAGAGTTCTTTGCCCACACAGATGTTCCTCTTGAATCCCGTGAGCTATTTGTGGAGAGGATGACTGCCACCAACCCTACAGAAGCTGTGAGTGCAGAGGTCGTTTTATCCGATGCCCCAGGCCCTGAAATATCCGGTGTTGAAGCTACACCTGCGGTGCCTACAACGTTGAGGTAGCTAAGACCAAAAAATTCAATGGCAAAGGAGAAGCAATAGAAGTCGATACAGATACATGTTTCCCCCAGGAAGCATACCGTGACACCTGCACAGAAAAAAGACAAACACTCGGCAAAAGGAAAAGAAAAGGTTGTAGACCTGGAGGCTGAATAAGGACAGGGAACTAAAGATGTTGATGTCGAAGGAGTGGAGGCCATTAAAAAGCTCCCTCAGTATGTTCCTCTGAGGAAGGGAAAGGAAAATATTACAAAAGACCCGGACTCTGAGAAATTTGTCATTTCCACACCCTTGATACCTGATCAAGTGCATTTTGAGGGTCTGCAGCTTGTGCGAGTATCATTGCTGAAGATGGAGGACTAGGACTTAGTTGATCACGCTAAGTTCCCACATTTAGCAACATAAAACTTCATGAAACGAGTATATTATGAAGGAATGAGTGTGATAGCACTGGAAATAGAGGAATGGGCCTGCAGTGTTGAGAAATCCAGGTTGCTCAACTTGCTTTGGGTGCCCATTACCACCGCACCCCAATTAATACAATGTGCATATGCCAGCTTCTCATGCTGGTATATGATGGGTGTTTATGGCTAGGAGGACCTATCCCCATCACTGATATGTTGATTCATAGGATTACACACTTGCTGCATGAAGGGCTAAATCTGGGCAAGGAGTTTGGTAGAAAGACGGGAGAGAAGGAGCTGGCTGAGCACATGAAAAATTATTACAAACTTGTGAAGAAGGTGCGCAGGTATTCTATCCTATCAATAAACAACCCTGCGGTTCAATTGGCTGCGTGGGTATTCTATCCTATCAATGAACAACCCCGTGGTTCAATTGGCTACGTAGATATTGGCTGGAAAGGTGATGAGGAAGTGCCACGTGGATGAATTTCCAGTGCCTGTCAAATCTCTAACATCTCAGTGCGCGAAAGGTGTACTATTCAATTGGTCTAGACACCAATGCCAAGAGTTCCTTTTGATATGCCACAAGGGGTAGGATGAGACCAAGTCATTCCATTACGCATGATTGTTGCTATCTATTGTTTTGGTTGCGTGGGAGTTGCCGAAGGATAGCCAGTTTCCTTCGTTGGAAGAAGGATTGTCGTGGGAAGCATAGTTCCTCCCTATGGGCTACAAAGGACTCCGTGCATGTCACGGAAACGAAGATTTTTTGGGTCTTGATGGAAGCAAGTCTCTACATGGCAGTTAAACAATGGCCAAGGTTGTGCCCAACCTTGTATACATAGATGTCAGCCTACGCAGCTTTCAAGGCTGACTTCCATCGGGTCTATATCCAAGCATGGAAGGATCTCGCCTAGAAGTGGTATGACCTACCTTATTTGGTAACGGACTTTGATGTGTAGGAGGTAGTGTAGCGTTGGCCAACCGAGTGGCGCACCCCTTCAATTTTAGCTATTGGGCCAAGCATTGGTGCAGAGAGTGCGACCGCAAAGAAAATGAAGGAGGCAACCAAGAAGGCTGCGCAAAAGAGGAAAGATGCTAGAGAAAAGTCTCAGGTCAAGGAGGAGCGCGCTGCCAAGGAGAAGGCAGAGCAGGAGCATCACGAGACCCAGAAAGGTGACCAGTCACCTTCGACAACAATAAAGACTGAAACAGGGTAAGTTGGTGGTGAGGAAAGGCAGTGCACCCCCTTCATGGTGAAAAGGCGAGAATTAGAACAACAAGCTGGGTTGATGAAAAAGCAGAAGGTGCATAAAACACAGGGTGAGCCCCTGGTGCTCGCAGAAACCGAGCTTGATGAGATTGTGATAAAGTCAGGGACATCGCCATAGAAGTACTGCAACAATTGAAACAACAGTACATTCAGACCTTGGGAGGAGTGCAAAGGATCTTTAAGAGTTGCAGCTCCAAGCAACTAAGCTCCAAGAAGATGTCAACATAGTGAGTGGCGCAGCGAGCAGTTCGACGCAAGAACAAAGTACTGGCATGGAGCTAGCTCTATGGCCGACAATGGATGTGTGAGTCTTCCCCTTGCCTATAGGATCAATACGCGTTGAGACCGAGGAACAACACACCCTCCTTGATAACATCCCAAAGATGGGCCTGAACCTCGCCGTGATGCAACTGGAGACATTGCGTCAATTATTACATGGAATTTTGGGAGAGCTTCAACTTTGGGAACAACGAGAACTTAGTGCTGTCATCGAGATTAAGGTGAATAATCGACAGTTGTTCATTGAGAAGATATATTTTGGAAGAAAAGGAGGCGCTTCAGGTGCATAGTTCACAATTGGAGTCAGGGGTTGTGGAGGCATGCAGAACTATGCCTGAACTCCATATTCTCGAGGACATGCAGCCAGAGGCGAAGGTTAGAAAATTGGTTGCTGGTGTATGTGAGGCAAAATCAAAGGTTGGTTGAGTTCAATTTGAATTCAACATGAAGATAATTGAGCTGCAATTGAAGATGCAGCCTTCGACTCCGCCGGAGATGGGGGAGCAATGGGGAGCTGCTGTAAAAGAATGAATGACCACTTTGGATGCCGCAGTCACTGACTCTTCAACATTATTTGAGCAGGTAATGGAGTTGGTGACAACTTTGAATGAAGACCCAACCTTGTAGATATTGAATACAGAGGTACGAGAGCTGTAGAAACAGTACGAGCGCGTTCCATTAGCCCAGCACAACGCCTAGCCAAATTGCAGGATGGGAAGCAGCTCCTCATGTAGGTCGAAGCAGCACAAAAGAAGGAGGCCTTGCTTAAGGCCAGGTTGGGACCCTGGTTAGACGAAGCTTACTAGGTCATGACCAACACTCAAGAAAAACTCACGGGCTTGCAACACGTTCAATAAACGATGAAGCTGGCCACAGAAGGACCAGGTACAAAGCAGCTAGTGGAAGAAGTCAAGCAGGCAGCTATGAAGAGCACTATTGATGTTGTCGTAGTGAAGGTGGAGCTAGGGGATCTTCGCAGTAAGATCATTCTGGTAGCCGAGTGACTTGAGGGCAAGTCACGATCTTTGTGTTGGCGACCTATTGGGATGGCGTCCCTTGGGTCAGTTTTGGGGTTAAAAACCCAAGTTTGATGTAAATTTTGTAAAAGATGTAAAGTCTTCGTGATTTGTGGATGCGGAGCACGTAGATGGTTAGGAACTAAAGGGGGGTTTAGCCCCTTGTTTATGTAAAAGTTGAGTCAATTTCAGATCCACCCATGGTCCGCGGACCATGGAATTGTATGTAAAAAACTATAAGTAAGCGAGTCTTAGAGAGTCTAAGGCAGATCAGAGCTATAATGGGTGAATAGAAGATAAGTCTTAGCATAGAAAAGTGGGTCAGATAGGAGAGAAAGGCCCTACAATTAAGTGCGTAGAGGCCTAGGTAGAGTCTATAGCTGAGTGCGCAGACCCCTGCAGCTAAGTATGCAGGGTAGTTTTGAGTCTGTAATACCATATTGAAGATCAATACAGAATATTGTTGAAGAATTCCTATGTTTATTTGTTAACTTTTGTTGATTTATGGTTGCAATATATGTTGTGAATGAATAATATGTTTATGAAATATTGATCTAATGATGTGCGACTCTATTAAATAATTGTTAGAAGATATACGCAAGCATGTTTATGTAATTTTGCGAAGTCTTTGATGAATTATTTGCTTTGTTTATTAATACTTAAGTAGATTTGTGTGAGCTTAGATCCAAGGTCATTTTCTAGTGTGTGTAAGTGGATGAATAGACTATTAAGGGTTTGCAAAGACCAATCGTTGACCTTCATGAAGGTATGAAGATTGTTTAGATAGATTTGCAGTACCGAGCCCTAGGGGCTTATAGATCTGCATGAAGGCAGAACTAGGGCATTAAAAGACATCAAACTGATTCCTGGATGCGGAAACTTGGCTTGCGCTATGCAGGTTGTTGCCAAAAGGGCCATTAGTGTAGGGTTTTGTTGGTTGGCGCAACTAACTCTGAACCTGGGTCAGGACCCCCTAAGCCTACATTGCTTGGTCTTATGATGATTTGAAATCATTTGAAACAAATATTATTCAACATAAGATTCCTCTGAAGAGTGGGATAAAGCCATGTAAATAGAAACTTAGACAAATAAATCCACTCTTACTCCCCTCCATTGAAAAGGAGGTAAGGAAATTGTTGCAGGCCAAAATCATAGTCCCTCTAAGATACTCTGAGTGGGTGGCTAATTTGGTCCTTGTCCAAAAGACGAACGGAGAGATAAGGTTGTGTGGACTTCTGAAATTTAAATGGGGTGTCCCTGAAAGACAACTACCCTCTACCCAAGATGGACAATATACTGCAGAAGGTAGTGGGCGCGGCCAGAATGTCCATGATGGATGGATTCTCAGGATATAACCAAGTGGCAATCCACCCTGAGGACCAAAAAAAGACTGCTTTCACCACCCCGTGGGGGACCTTCATGTATGCCTACATGCTATTTGGGTTGATAAATGAAGGAGCCACATTCCAAAGAGATATGGACACAACTTTCATGGGCGAGCAAGAAAAATTTGTGGTAGTTTACTTAGACGACATCACAGTCTTTTCTAAGACTGATAAAGAGCATATCCTCCATTTAAAGCTCATTTTCGAGAAGTGCAGAAGGTATGGCCTCTCTCTGAATCTGAAGAAGTCTCAGTTCGCCTTGTGTGAGGGGAAGTTTCTTAGGCACATAGTAGCGCAGGAAGGAGTAGAGATTGATATTGAATGAGTCAAAGCCATCAACCTCATTCCCTTGCACAAAAATAAGAAAGAAGTCCAAGCCTTTTTGGGGAGGATAAATTTCTTAAGACGGCTCGTACCTAACTACTCTGAGATAGTTAAAGGTATCACATATATGCTCAAGAAGGAGAACGAAGTTAAGTGGAGCTCTTCCCCTTGTGATTCTTTCACTAGGATCAAATAAGCTTTGGTTAAGGCCCCAGTGCTAGTCAGCCCCGATTATTTAGTGCCCTTCTAAATCTTTTCTTTCGCCTCTACACATACCATTGTTGTTGTATTGTTACATAAACTAAAGATGGTTATGAGCATCCCATTGCCTTTTTCAGCCAAGTCCTAAGGGATGCTGAGATGAAGTATGATATATTGGAGAAATAGGCTTATGAATTGGTCAAGGCACTGAAGTCATTTCGTATGTATGTACTGCAATCCAAAATCACAATGTTTGTCCCAATGATTGCAGTCAAAGACATTCTCATGCAGGGAGACAACAAAGGGAAGAGTAGCATATGGATAGCCAAAATACAAGAATATGAGTTGGAAATCAAGCCTACCAAGCTCATCAAAGGCCAGGGGTTGGCCAAGATTTTGTTCGAGTCCAACTGCCAAGTTCTAGGAATAAGCCTAATCATGGAGGAGGGCAACCCAGAGGATGAACAAAGAAAAATCAAAATGGATAATTAGAATATCTATGCCAAATACGAGGGATCGACCAGGTATAAGAACATTGTTAATTACCTATTATTCCTAAGATGCCCGTTGGGACTAGACAAATCTAAATACCAGAGTCTAAGATTGCAGGCACAGAAATACATTATATCCAACAGACTGCTCTACTAGAAGGACTCAGTGGGGGTATTACTGTTGTGTTTGGTTGAAGGAGAAAACCATGAAGTGATTAAAGATTTCCATGGGGGAGTCTATGGAGGACACTATAGTTGGAAGGCAACAACACACAAAATCGTCAAGGCAAGATTTTACTGGCCCACGCTGTTTGGAGATGTTTATTCTCAGGTCAGGTCATGCCAAAAATGCTAACTGTTTGCTATAAGGTAGAATTTCACTCCTCTCCCTCCTATTCCTATGCACGTAGAGGAGCCTTTTAGACAGTGGGGATTGAAATTCATTTTAGAAATAAAACCACCTTCTAGTAGTCAACACAAATGGATTTTGATAACCATTAACTATTTCACCAAGTGGGTAGAGGTTATCCTGGCTAGGAATGCTACTGATTCAGTGGTGATAAAATTCATGGAGGAGAACATACTGTCCCGTTTCAAGTGTCCTTCTTGAATCATCATTGATAATGCACAGATTTTCAAATCTGCCAAGTTCACCAACTTCTACCACAAATTCAACATCATTATTGGACCCTCCACTACATACTACCCTCAAGGTAACGACTTGGTTGAGTCTTTTAATAAAACTATGATGAGAGTTCTAAAGAAGACCATCTCTAAAAATCAAAGGAACTGGGACTCCCAACTAAAGTTTTCTTTGTGGGCTAACCATGTCACACCTAAAAGATCCACTGGGAAGTCACCCTTTGAGCTAGCATATGGAAAGGTTTATGTATTCCCTATCCAATTGGCAATGCCAATAGCTAAGTTGCTACAAGAAGCCCAGGAAGAACCAAGTGCCTTGACTAGAAGAATAAATCAGCTGGTGGAGCTTCACGAGAATAGAGAGCAGGTAGGGACCAAACTGTCAAACTATCAACAAAGGATGAAATATCTCTTTGACAAGAAGGCTAAGGACATACCTCTTTTGTAAGGAGATTTAGTGCTCAGATTGGATGTCAGGCGAGAGGAAAAAGGCAAGCATGGGAAATTTGATCCACTAGGGTTGGGCCCCTTCAAGATTGCATAAGAGAGGGGAAACAACAATTACATGCTTGAAAACTTGGATGGTGAACTGTTGGAACTGCCTGTAAATGGTCAGTTCCTAAAATTTTATTTTCTTAATAAGAGATATATATCTCTTACTCATTGTAAATATCTAGTGTGTGTTGAAATTGTTATTTGAGTTTTTCAGTTTATTATAAAAAAGCCCATTTTCACAGAATTATATTTTGTTTAATAATAACTCCATCCCCAATGGAAGGAAATACTATTGTCTGTAGGTTCTCAGCACCTTGCCGCAAGGCACTATCCCCGGTAGGAGCCAATGTTGTCACCCATTGATTTTTCAGTCAGTAGATGCTTCAAGAGCTAAATAGTAGTGACATTTGATGCCAAATTTTGAGCCACACAAGTTATCAGAGCTTGAGGGTATCCTCTCCATTGCGTAGCGCTCGAAATAAGATTTTTGGTGGTATATAAAAGTCCAAAAAAGGGTTCATGGATCAAAAGTTAGACTGTATTGAAGAATTCCTTTGAAAGGCTCATAAAATAAGGAAAATGGTTAAGTATGGAGAAAAATTGCAATTGGGACCCAAAAGGCTCATCGCATATCGCATATCGGCATTCAGACGGGGATGGAGCACTAATGGAGCGTGAAACAGTGATTCAACGTCGACGGGTCAGGGCATTACATATCAGCGATCGACAGGATCCTAGGGCATAGACTTAAGGATCATCCACGGTTCACAAGTTTTGCGGGAGCTGATCTGTGATATAATGGTGTATCGTCGGGGGACGGATAAAACACTTTAATAAAGGAAATGCTTGCAAAACCAAGGCAGATTTCCCCCCTTCTCTCTCCTCCACATGGAAGTACAACAGTACGATGGTATCGACATTCTTCGATCGATGGATTGGCAGTGTTCTAAACTCCAAAGACCGTAAGAGGGCCGATTTACGATAAAGTGTTGTATTTTTGGGGAAGGCCAAAATTCATTAACAAAGGAATTGCTTGCAAAAAAAGGTTGGGTCTGCCTTTTTCTCTCTCCTCCAAGGGGCCATGTGGCGACATGCGATTGGTCTTCAGAGATGACAGGGAAGTTAACGTCAGTAGTGATGTGGTAGTACGTTTGATGACGTCACATAGGACATGTGTCACCCGGTTTCAATGTTTTCTGGGGTGACATGGGTCCATTTTTGGGTGCCACATGTCACCACTCAGAAGGTGACACGTGGTAGTGAGGATGTCACCCGTAGACCGACGATCACAATGGTTAAAGGAAAAAGCTTAAGACATTGGCGCAATGCAATTGCGATATGTAGGACTTCCCTTCTGATGTGATACCGTATTAGGGGAGGGTATATAAGGATCTCACATTCGGATTGTCAGCCCACTGGTTAAGGGACCTTCTCCTCTACCATGCGATCGTGATATGCAAGCACTCCCTTCAGATGCGATAAAGGATTAAGGCATGGTTTATAGGGACCTTGCATCGAGATTGTTGGCCCACGCCAAGGAAAATGCGTAGAGTCGGTAAAACAATGTTGAAGTGCCGATATGTTGGAGAAATCGATAATAAAGGAAAAACCCTCTAGACATGGGTCTGAGGGCCCTAGTGCCTGAGGGATCATCCACTAGTCCTAGCTCTCATTCATATGAGGAAAAGCACACAAAAGGCTATGATAAGGGGGGTTAAAGGAGGAAATCCAAAAAATGTCTGTTTTCACCTGTTTTAAAGGAAAAATCCCATGCCTACTTGACTGTGTTGTTCCCATGAAATGCCTCTCGCCTACTACATCAATGCACTGATAGTGCAATATAGAGTTTTAATGATCAGATAAGCCAGCATCTCAGGACTTTAATGGAGCATGGTGAAGCAATGGAGAGGTACCTAAGACTCAGGAAGGTTAATGGCTTAGTATGGAGCCTCGTCCCTCTACACGGCATAGGACTGCAAAAGCAAGCAGTTACAGGTGACCCAACCTCCATTTCACAGAACAAGGCATCCTCGCATTAAAAGCAAAAGTGATGGGAGTCGGCCGAGCAACAATGCCATACCGTAAGCCAACCACAATCTGTATCAGTGGCTATGAATGGGATAGGCATAAAGGAAATTAATGTTCTCTTTGACTGATATTCATTCTTGTTGTCTTGCAACATGCCTCCCTTTAATGAGGCATTTAATATCTGTAATATCTTTTTGGGCCACAAAGCCATTCACGATTGATACAGCTAGTTGACCTAACAACTGATCCAAACCATAGATATTTTTGTTGTAATGAAGCTCCTTACTCCCCTCTGATAAATAGGGGAAAGAAAGAATTAATTGAGGTTCAAAAATTCTAGTGAAAACACTGCATGTTATAATTTCAGACTGTATTTTCTTTGCAATATAGATATTTTCAGAATATCAAGGAAACAGTGGAGATTCCCTTTTCAAAGCATTATAGTATGTGTTCCCCTTTGTCTAACTCATTTTATGTTCATGCTTCTTTCCCGAATTCATGTAATTATTGTTGCTAGATGTGTTTCAAGCTTCCTCACAGGTTCATTAGAATCTATATGTTAATGCAAATGCCTATAACTGTTTCATAGATTCATTTGTCTGAACATTGTTTATGTATATGCCTATGAGGACTTTTGAGATTAGATCTTTATATCTGCAGCACATGAATCATAACTTTCAGTTCTCCCTTCATTCATTATTTCTGCTTGTAACCCAAATAAGCATAAAAGTCGTTACTGCCCCAAGCTCTGTGTGTTGAATATAGAAGTCTTGAAGCCTTATGCTCTATGTGATGGGTTACTCTTCTCTCTTATCCTCTCTCACACACTCCACAAATTATTATTAAGTTGTAAGACCTTGAAGCTCTTGGCCTCCACTATTTTTATGCTTATTTATGAGATCTGAACTAGTGAAGAAGTATAAAAAATCTATGTTTCGTTTCTTTGGATTAATGAACCAACCTATTTCCTATGTACATATGTATCTATAGATCAAAATTATTGTCTCGAGTTTCTTGTAAAGCATTTGAGACACACCATTTTAGATGTGCCTAGGAACTGGTCTTGAAACAATCCAAGGTTATCTCTGGGAGATACAAACAAGGACATGTGTCTATAATCAAAATGTTTGAACCATTCTCTAGTGCAAAAATCATTCTCCATATTTCTGAAAAAGACTCTCTTGCATACATCATTAAAGAAAATAAAAGATTTAAACGAAGATGACGACCAATAAGAAAGGTATCTAAGCACATAATGAAGCAAAATTCAAAATAATAGTATTACTACAAACGCATTTCACTAGCCACCAGCACATGCCATTGACAACAATATTTTCGAGAGTTGAAATTCTATAGATATAAAATTGAAGCAAAGACATAATCCTAAACATAAAGACTAAGGCTGATATTTGTTGTCCTTTGAAAACTTTTCATAAAGTTGAGGGCATGCGATTGGAGATGTTACTTGGCTTGGAATCATAAACTCTCGCTTGTATACCAAAAAAAATTATACGTGGCATTGATATTATAATGGTGGCAACATTTTATACGTGCATTATTATTACAATGGAGGCAACATTAATTATGGTGGCAGCATTATTATATGCGACATTATCAACGTTCATTATGTATTAATGCTCCATCGTTCAGTATGTAGTAATGCTTCAACGTTCATTACAGATTAATGGTTCAATGGTATTAATTCTCTAGCATACTAATGCTCCAACGATAGGGTTTGATGTGTTTATTAATTCCTCCAACTATGAGTGTCATTATATATTAAAATGTTTAATTTCAATGGAATGCGTTTAATGGACGATGACTATGCCTATTGCTGATGGTATGCGATAACTGAATTCTCCTTATCATTGCAATGGACTGGTGGAATCGTCCTTATCGTTTTATTGCTGGTGTCTTCTCCGCATAATGAGATACCGCCGTGTCTTCTCATACAAATATCGCTCAACGTTTTTACGCCAATTCAACGCTCAACGATTATTAAAACATTTCAAAACGTGGACCATAGTTTCATGACTTGTCGAACTGGTGTGAGCATGCAGCCTTTATGAAGCGAATATGGAATCCTTATGGCAACAACATTCTGGCTTGTGACAAGAACAATGTTGGTATTTTAATATATTCAACATCGACATTAATACTACAAAATTTTATCCAAATATTATTTTTCATGCAAAGACTATTATGGCACCAGCTTGGATATACTATACAATCCACCAATCTTAATATATTATTATGCATATATATTGGAGTTGGCAATTCTTTGTTGGGGTTGCATTTTACCACGGTTAGGGTATTTTTTTTAATAAAGCTCATAAGATTGCACTTCCAACTGCAGAATGATGTATTTAACACCTACAATGTTTCATGGCATTAGGCTATTTGTTGGGTATTTTCTAAATATATTTTAGTGTAAAAATATTTCATAGTGGTAATTTTTTTTATGTGCAACTACTTTTCACAAGTGGCACTATTGTGGTTCCTCGTAAGATTTCATCTTGAAGCAATATTGGAAATAATAGATTTCATCATATACACATTGGAGTAACATTTCCTCTTCCAGATTTCCTATCTATTACATGCTGAGTTATGAATTTTTTTTGGGGTATGAACTCAGAGACTAATTGGTCACAACCACTCTTTGCCATTGATGTCAAAGGGGGAGGTATGAGTTTTTGTCCAGAAGGAGGAATAGATGTGTTGCCATCAATGCCAAAGGGGGAGAATGTTGGCATTGATGTCAAATGGTCATGATAAGTAAACTTGTTGTCATTGATTTGATTGATTAATGTTGATGAATGTTGTTGATTTCATTGCAAAGGTTGAGAGCAATGTCAAGTGCAAAGGCTATGATAATCAATATGAAGTTTGAACATTGTCAAATGGAACATAAAATATTGAGACACAAGATGAAAAATATATGCTTTCATTGAATAGGAAAATGTATGATACAAGATAATACAAATCTGATTTGTCTCTTGTAATCATTACTAATTGAGTAGTTTTATTTCAGCTCTATTTTATATTTCATTTTTTTTTCAAAACTGAAAATGAAGAGACAAGCCTGTGAACAATTTTAGAAGACCAAGAGGCAATGACTCATTTCATATTACTGCAAAGAATACAAACAACCAATAAGGCTTGCTTATAAAATATACAATATGGAATGGATTTTAATTTTTTTAGTTTTTATTATTATTATTATTTTTCGCAAAGAAAAACAATTTTCACGAGAGAGTGGATGAGAAGTAACAAAAGAGGAACACAGTTGAAGAGGAGAAGCAATGAAGAGTTGCAGTAGACTTGACAATAGATTTGTATATCAGGTAACCAACGCTTTTGACTTGATATTGTGATTGAGAGATGACAGTCCTTCTCTATGTTGTAGCTTATTAAAGAACATGTTGTAGACTATGGAGGTAGGAGCCTCCTGTGGGTTGTAACCTACAGAAAATTTGTGGGATTTGGAGCTTCCTTTGAGGTAGGAGCCTCTTGTAGGTTGGATCCTACAAAAATCTAATGTAATAAGGAAGTAGTAGCTTGCCTTCACATCACTTTCAACCTGAAATTTGTGGTTTTCTTCCTTCGGGGTTTCCACTTATATCTGGGGTATTCATGCACTGCTTCTTGAATGTTGTGTGAATGTTCTTGAATTCTGAATAAGTGTATCTACAAATTTCTCTTTATGACAACTGCAAAAGGAAAATAATAATAATAGAGCATATACGTAAACCATTAGTTGCATAAGAGTAAAATTAAGTTGAGCAAAAAACAAATTTTTAAAATTACTAATTCAGCCCCCCTCTCAGTAATTTCCAAACATAAACAATAGATGGTGATCTAGCATGGGAAACAAAAGATTAGATCCGTTGGATTATTATCTTGGTCATGTAGAATGTTTTATGTGTCACAATTGTGGGCACATGGCCAATGATTTCCTGATGCCTAAATCCATGAGACCATCAATACAAAAGCAACAACCAAAACATCATGCACAACAAAGGAACCCGTCAGGAGCTATGTGGAAGAAAAATGAGGAATAGTTAGGAAAGTGTGGTATTTCTCTTTGTTCACGTGACGAGGATGATAAATGGTATATTGGTAGAAGATATTCACATCATATGTCAGGTAATAGGAGAAAATTTCACGTCATGAAGAAAATCAAAAGTGGCCATGTTGTTTTTGAAGGAAGTGAACCAATAAGAGTATTGGGAAGTGGTGAGGTCAACCTTGGTGAAAAGAGGACCAATGCTAAAGATGTATGGCTTATTGAGGGTCTTAAGCACAATATTCTAAGTGTGAGCCAAATGGTTGATGGAGGTAAGGAAGTGTTCTTCAACTCCAATTTTTGCTTCATCAAGAAAGAAGGATCAAAGAGAGTGATTGCAAGAGGAGTCAAGACCCTAGATAATGTATATGTGTTGAAGGGAAGAGTGAAAAGTACGAAGAGACCAAGAGAGTAATCTTCCTCATCAAATTCAAAGTAGTAAACATCAACACATATTTCAATCTTCTCTTGCATGATAGATATTTTAAGACTGCAAAATGAATGTGAAGCCTTCATAGGCTCAGGGGGAGTATATGGCACTCTTTGTTTTTGCATGCAGTAGTTTGTATGATGCTTATATCTTTGATAATGATTTCTTGATGATTGGATTTTTGCTACTAATGTTATCTTTTCTAAGTTGTGATCAAGGAGAAGGATGACACATGTTTAAGGGGATCACTTTATATTCTTCCAATATTACGATGGTATCATGTTTTCTTGGAGGAGTTGGCTATGCATCTCATGCTATGTGTTAATTTGTTGCAGATGTTTATGTTTTGATCATGCATGGATTATATGTTTCCTATATGAGTTGACATACAGTTGGATTGTATCATGCATTTTGGTTTGATGATTTTATGCATGTGTTAGTGCCATGGATATTAGTATGATGATGGTACATGATTCTTGTATTTTTTAGTATGGTTGTTGATGTGATGTTGCTGCTATCATTGCCTCATTGCCGCTATCAATTTTTAATTATCTTGTAGAAGTTCATGCTCCATGTGATGGTTATTGTTGCTGCCATGTTTAGCTATAGAGAGTTGATATATTGGGTTGATTGATGTGATATGTTGCTGATATATGTTATTGTTGGGCCACTATGTAGTGTTATGTACTACCGGTTACGACATTGGATATTGATTCATGGTTGATGATTTGGAGAGGTTGATACATGTCTCTTATGTGATTTATATTGATTTTATCTTACTTCCATATAAAGGACATATGGTTAATCATATGCTCTATGTACTTGTGTTATGACATTGTATTAGACATGCATCACATTGAGATCCATGTTTGGCATACGTTGTATAATGAGTCATGAGAGTTAGTCCAGTTATGTATGGATTTTTTGTAGTGTTGTTGTAGCCATGTATTTCAAGTATTATTCTTGTACACTCTCATACTTATTGTGGTGGGACATTCTTGAGTCATGTATGCATTGAGAGAGTCATGTGAATCATGGTTCATCCATATGTGGGCTTATTGATGTAATTGTACATCCATGTATTATCAGATTTGTAGCCATGTAATAAACCTATGAGGCCATGTACTTTGTTGCATATCTTTTGGTCACAGTCTTTGGTCCATGTGGAATAGCCTCTTTCACGTGGGAATGAGGCACTGACAACTATGTATATAAGTACATATTCAGCCATGGAGATGTTTGTGTTCGATGGGGTATGGTTGGTCATACTGTTGTAGCTTGTCATCATGGATTTGCTACTATTGTGTCTACTACTGAGAGATGGTTTATAATCATTGTCATTTTTGGTGTATGAGTCTTCTCCTGTTGAATAGTTCATTGTGGAGAGGATGTTTTTGTTGGTGTTTCTTCAGAGTTGGTTCGATATATATTGTTTTTACTATGGACTTAATGAGAGTTGTTGCTGCTAGTTGGTCATACTATGTTGTTGTTGGTATATGTTGGTGATTTGATCTACTACTATTATGTCATGGATTATGTCATTGTTGCTTCAGGGGAGAGAGAATGTGTTCTCAATTTTTATTGTTGCTAAGAGAGAGAGAGTATGTGTTGTTGATGGGAGATATATGTTGTTGCACCTTTGTGTTGTTGTTTGGGAATAACTTGTATCTAGGGGGAAGTTACTGCACATATTTTTCAGCTATGTGGGGGAGTGTTGTCATCTTTCAGTCTTGCACTCCATTGTTCATCATCTACATATGAGATTGAGTGGAGTATATGTTTTTGTTGTTGGAGCCCCTTGCATGTATAAGTGTATATAGCATTTTTCCTTGACATGTTTTTCCCTTTTCCATTGATGTCAAAGGAGGAGAATGAGAGGATGAAGAACAATTCTAAGATGGTTTCTTTCAGATGAGGTTGTCATCAATGTCAAAGGGGGAGATGGTTAGAATTAATCTGTGTTGTAGATGTGTTGGTTGGTTGGCATTGATTTCAACCTAGTTGCTTGGGTTGTAGGTCAGTTGGTTATGCATGTGTATGAGAGGTTGCAGGTGGTTTTTGTATGGAAGATGATGTGTTTCATTAACTTTGGCATGTCTACTAGCAAGGAACTTGTGGATGGAGAATGTGTTGCATAAAGAGTGTGATCATGATCCTGGTGTTTCTATTGAGTTAGATGGTGGTGTGATTTCACTAGTTTGGATGCCTTCCCATGACGATTATCTCCTTGATCATATTGCTGCATATAGATGTTGGTGGTTGCTACAGATTTTAGAGTTGAGGAGCCTTGTTGATTAGGTCTCCATCGTCTCCATGTCCCAGATTAGGTATCTCATGTTGATGAAGTTATATTTTAGGTTTGGAGAGGATCTACTTGTGTCAATGGATGCTTGAGATGGTTGTACATGTGTTGGAGGATGGCTGACATGTTTGAGAGTTGCATACTGTTGGAAGAGATGTTGTGGAGAAGTTTGATGGCTCAGATGTTTAGTTTGGTTGTTGGTTCGCATCCTATTCATCCTAGTTTGGCATGTGATGATGTTGGTGATATTACAGTGACTTGATGAAGTGTTGCACAAGTCTCAGAGACTTCAAAAGGTCCTACAAAGGCTTTTCAAGCTCTAGAAGATGTTTGAGTAGTTTCTGAGATGAGTTGATTGACTTTTGACCATCCTTAGCCATAGTCGCATGGATCCAAGCATGTGGGAGTGGCGGTAGGACTCCAGTCATTGGCAGGAAGGTCTATGGGAGCGACTGAAGCTTCCATTCACATGGAGGCTATGTTCTAGGAGCGATTGAGGTTTTTCATGAGTTTTTCTTCACATTCCTCGTGCCTCTCAACTAATTTTGGTGTTGTGGCGATGTTATTAATAAGAAATTTTCGGTATATGGTCGAAAAAGTTCATGGGCACTCTAGAAGCTAATCAAGGTTGAAGATATAAAAGGGCTAGTGGAGTTAGTGGTTGATTTGGTCAAGAAGCCTATCTCAACCAAATTTGTTGCGTGTGAAAAGGATTGTTGAGTGGTCCATAACCTGTAGCATTTACTAAGTGACTCAACACATAAATTTGATAAATAGAGGAAGGCATCGAGTCTATTTGATTTGTTTTGAGAGTGTGGGAGCATGCTATTGTGAGGACATTGAGAGTGAATAGATATTTCAGTAACTGCTCACATTGTTTTGCATAGTTGTATAAGATATTTGTGAGAAGAAATCAGAGATAGATAGAATTGGTAGCTTGTGGTGTGTTGAGAGTAGTGTTTTGGTGTGAGTAGAAGTGAAGAATTTTCCTCCTCTAGGTCATATTTTTGGTTTAGATTTCATGTGTAGAATGATGAAGTTGTTGGGTTGCTCATATTGAGTGAATTGAGAGCCCAGTTTGAAAATATATTAAATGTGGTTCACATGGAGGAAGTGAAGGCGTGGAGGCTTCATAATAGACAATGATTTGGCAATTTTAGTAGTAGGAAGATTTTCTTCATCCAATAGGAGTTGGACAGTCTAATGGTAGTTGGGAGAGGATTATTGGTTGTGGGAGCTTCCAGCGAATGGTAGTCCACAGATCCATGAGAGAAACAAATTTATGAATTGATAGATGCCAGCATATTGTAGCAGAAGCCAAGTCTTCTGATTATGGGTGTAAGCTAATCCGTGTACAATTTGTTCAATAGGTTAATAAAATAATTAAGAAACGAAACAACAATAGGGCAGTTTTTTCCTGAAAGGTTTTCCACCAGAAATACTTGTGTTATTATGTGTACATGCTTATGTTTCTCATGGTTATTTCTCATGATTGTTATGATGAACTAATGTTGTGGATGTGCATGGATAATTGATTTTGTGGCAAAAGTTTAATTTGGGGAAAATTTATATAAAGGCCATCACTACTTATTCACCCCACTTATCAGTAGTGATCATTGTTTCCAATAAGTTATATATATATATATATGTGAACCAATAAAGAATAAAAATATAAAATAAATCTATTAAAAACTAATAATTACAAATATTCCTAATGAAAAATATACATAATAAATATACATATGTTGTAGCAGCTACAACCACCCTCCAAAATTTTTCCTTAGCTTCGTTTTGGAGCCTCCCTACCAACCTTTCCTAGCAACATGTCTTGCTTTGTTAAGTACATGAGCTTCAATGATTTTCTTGGAGAATGACGACCTGTCCATTAGAGCTTGTTGCATTCCCCTCACAGGTTCTTCCTCCAGACTTGGTCCAGATGCAGGCTGAGCATCTCCCTCAAGCAATTACGTAATTCTCGAGGGAAACCAACCTTCCCTCCATAAATTGCACAATTATGTTTGGCAGCATGTTGGGCTCTAGAATTGCGCAATTCTGCCAGTCAGGTTTCATCAAGAAAATTGCGCAATTCCTCCCAGCATGGTTGCTCAGCCCAGGAATTGTGCAATCTTAGGCATCAGTCAACTGCTCTGCCCAGAAATTGTGTAAATATCCTAGGAAGCCAACCCATATCCCTTCCATAAATGCACATTTTCTACCAGCAGTTGAGCAACCTCTTGCATGTGCAGTTGAGTTGACTGGTTCCCTCCCGGACCGAGAAAAACTAGTTTGCATGCATGGGATGCTTCTCCCAATGCAACATGTAAAGGCATCCCTTGATTCAGGGATTTACTTTTAACAGCAGGAGGTTTCATGCAAGGATCATCTCAGAAACCTCCCACCAAGAGTCGCTCTTTCTAGATTTGTGGCATGCGCGTCACATCTTCGATTTTATCAAAAATCATGAACCAGATGCTGCAGAGCTCATTCCTAACATCACCCTTGCAGCTCTGACATCCCACATTGCATCTAGGAGTCATCAGCACAATTAGCTCAGCTGTTTGGGGTAAGCCCGCTTCCCATGTCTTGTGTTACATTTCTAGTGCTTTTTGTGTTTCGCTTCGTATGAATGTTGTCTGCTTGATTTCAGTGAGCACTTGCTATCATTTTGATACATACTATCTTGTGCTAGCACCGTTTCAGTTTTCATTAACATCTCACTGCTATCGCATGCATGAAAATGTTTTTCACGAATGGTTGCCGATTCGGTGACTTGCCTCCCCAACATGCAAGTTGTTCCGTTTTCTGAATCTTTCATTCATTATTTGTATGCACTATCATTCACTTATGCTTACAATCAGTATCTCCATGCATTCACATTCACAGTCGTTTTCAATTGATCATCAACAAGTCTGGGCAGCCTTGGCCTGGACTCTACCTCACGAAGACAACATTGCACAATCCTAAGAGGGAAGGCTTTGTCTTCCTCTCAGGAAATGCACATTTCTGCCCAGTGGTTGTCCTCCAATCTTGCATTACGAAATTCTGAGGGATAGTGATTGCTGGCCCGGAAAATTGCGCAATGTAGTTACTGAGCCTGCAACCAATTCTAGCTGAGATTGCACATTGCACAATTCCAGTAGTCAACAACCAGACTGGACTATGCATTGTGTAGTTCTAGTAGTCAGTGAGCCTCCTAGTAGCCCAGACTATGCCTTGCACAGTCTTGGTAGTCAGTCTCCCGACCTCCTGGGGAAAATTGCGCAACCTTCATGATCAGTTACATAAGTATGTTGCAAGTCAGTTCTCAAGTTCATTTTGGTTTTAGACTGACAGATTGCTTGCCATGAGTGTTTCCATGTCTCCAGGTATCGCAGGTATTCATTTGCCTCTCAGCAGTATAGGTACAATGGTTTCCAAGAGAGAAGAGTCGAAGACACCGTTCAAAACACACTTGGAGATGCAGTTGATCAAGTTTCTATGGACTTGCCTAGCCACAAAGGCATTAAGTTGTTCATATACAAGGAAATCAAGATATGATGGCAGTAGCATCACAACGAGCAGCATCATGAATAGCAATTGAAGGTAGCATACTAGATGCAACGAATGCAAGAGGAAGGTTATTGACAACTCAGAGGCGGAACAAAGATGCAAGCTCAAGCAGATCCACCGGTGATGAAAGAAACTTTGGAGACTCAGGCTATGAGGTGACGGTGCGACATGAAGATTGCAAGAAGACAGAGAATGGAACAAAGAAGGAGTTATGTGCTGAAGTAGCAACTTAAGGAATAATTTGAGCTGCACAGAGAAGCAATTGAGTTATAGTAGGAACAAGAACAATAGGGGGTGCAATATGCACTCATGGATGAAATTGCGCCTGTACAAGTTATAGATCCATCCCAGTAGCTGGCACGGAGCAGACAAGGTGAATAGTGTTTTTGATTGCATGCAAGGAAATGAAGCAGCATGCATGTCACTGTGCGCATGCATGCGATCCCACCCATTCGGCACACTCACCAAGGCAAAGACAAGAAGCAAGTCCGACTAGAGTTGAACATGTAGTTGACAGTCGATGCGCATGACCACCAACACACACTTGAAGATCAGCAAAGACACTATGCGTCAATGTATTTCCGGTTCGGCTGCACCCAAGAAGACCATGTGCATGCTGGCAGATGAGTTGGATGGAGGAGCCATACCAATGCACCCGGATACAACGGAGGCAAGAGTTTGCTTGAACAAGATGTCACCATTGAGTGCATGCACACCATCACGGACGACCAAGCTTGGCATCAACTCACCACCTTCACCATCACAAGCATGTCAAAGAGTTGGTCTCACCACAACATGACCGAGTGTCAGTGATGTCTTGCATGGCTTGCTCAAGCCATTTTGTCTCACATGAGCACATGTGCATTGTAATGTAACGTCTTGTCAAGTGGAAGTTCAAGTGTCGATAGTTTGATGTAACAATCATAGAGTAGATGAAGATTCATGAGGGTAGATGAACTGTCACAAAGGGGAATGTCAAGGGTCACCCCACCCTTTTCTTTAAATAGAACCTCATAAATCATTGTAAAGGATTTTGGTCAACCAAGCTTCAATAGGAGTATCTTAGAGAAAGCTTGGACAGTATTGTAACGAGCCTTGGCTTCTCCACTGTGCAGAGCTAGTACATCTCATTGGAGGAGCAGACGGTTGTGGCTGTAAATTTCTGTTATCGAACTAGTGGTTGGACATGGATGTATTGTATGAATGGAACTTACACTTCTTAATATAATAAGAGACAACATGTTTCATGCATATGTTGTATTATATTCTATGCTATCTGGTTTACTCTAAATGATATATGTATTGGTTTGCTTATGCATGCATGTATAACTATCTGTGTATGTATGTATGAATATTTATGAAATGTGATGTTGGTTTAACCATCACTTTGGATTGCTTGCTAACTTTCCTTCCATGTTGTGATGCATCTTCGCTTGTGTGTTCCCTTCTTAATTGTGTGCTATCACAAGTTTCCAAGGGGCACACTCATCTCAAACCCGGTGTGTTAGAGCCTCTCATGCACCTTCCTTGGCTCACTTCCACTGTCACACCCTTGCTACCAATAGAGTTATTCTACTTGTCTCTATGCAAAATCGTGGTTAAGGCATTACCATACGACCCACTGCTGGGACTCCCACACCAAATGGTATGAGGTCTAATTGGGACTTCTTACTGGGGAGATCCCCTTACATGTTGGCGGGTCCAACGCCGTCAACATTTTGGCACTAGAAGGAGGGCTAGATGACAAGTTGAGTCCTCACATCTGTTTTAAATATCTACATATCTATCACTAACTACTGAGTTTCTCTTCCGGAGTGTATGTCTTATGGAAATGATTTCATTATCTTAGAAAAGCTCTCGTATAACTTGTCTCATAAAACATATGATGGTGGAGGTCACGTAGCCTTGGTTAGGCACGCGGTCGGCATTGTAGGCTCATTCGAAAGGCATGGAATATTTGAAGAATACATGACCTGCATGATGTTCGTCTACACGCTTTGAGGGCACCCAATGCACTAGTGTGACATGCTGCCCGAAAAATCTATTCATTCTCTTGCTCATCTGGTCACAGTGATAGACCGTGTTTTCAATCAATTTAACTATAAAGCACTCAACAAAGAAATTCTGGAATTACGAAAAGCACCCAATGAATCCGTTGAACAGTTTTACACATGCTTTTCTAATCTTCATACCGATTCCCCGAAGATGGTATTTATTGGGAATTTCTTGATGAAAGATTTGAGTGTCTTCTTCACATATCCGAACCCCACTCAACACACTTTGGTGATGGAGCTATGCAATCACAGGTAGGCATAGTTGTTGTCACAAGTGACTGTCTGCCTTCACCTCATCAAACAGCTCCACCACCGTAGAGCGATGTGGGAGAAAATGCACACACATTTGTTGAACTGTCACATCCTCCAACCCCACCCGCTCTTGATATCTGTGCAGATTTAGCTTGCAAGCTTGTTGGTTGTCACATGGATTCATTCCCTCAACCTCCGTCCCCACGTTTTGTTGATCCTCCAGATTGTGCTACCTTGTTCTCTTCCATTCCGAACTCTTCACCTGCTATGAACGAGGATCAAGCTGTAGACGGAGTTGGTGTTGTGCATCCAACCTGCGCCATCATTCATGATGAGTGTGTGCAAGAATCTAAAGAAGAACCTGCGGTGAAGGATGAATCCCTTCCATCTGTGCCTCATCCGCTTTATCCTAACATCCCTTTTGATTCTGTCACTGCTGATTTCCCCTGTGAAGACTCATTTCTGGATGTTTCTACTTCTAATCATTCACAGGACATGTCGGATGTCAGTCTGTCATTAAGTTGCGGAGAGGACACATCTTCCTCCGAAAATCTGTCTAATCTGTCATCTGTCATTTCTGAAAACACAAAAGGTGAACATCTTTGCTTCTTATCTACCCCTCTACCTGATTCATCAAATCATGAAGATGCCGACAAACATCCTGAATTTTCTGATCTTGGTTGTCGTGATCTCTCTACTTCCTCATCTGATCACGATGTTGATTCATCTGTTGTTAATCTATCCAAGACACGCGCTACCATGATCTATCTGTTAACGAAGTCGAAACCCCGCACGCTGTCGAGGCACTTCAACCCAAGATGATGGTTATGTCAAGCCCTCATTGTCCTGAGGTTGGTTTCACTTCTAGTCAGGAAATTGTTGAAACACCCAAGGATCCTCATCACTCTCTGCTTTGCATTGAAGATCAACCAAACACCCAGATTTCACTTCCTCCACTCGAACTACACGATCCCATTAGTCATGCATTGGAGGAATCTTACACAACAAGCACACATGCACAACGTAAGTGGTCTACCTCTCTCATGTTTTCTTACATGTCACAGTCAAGAGAATGCATACACTCAACATCTGTACGCTGTGTAGCACAACACCATGGCAGCTCCACATAATACATGTCATGCACTTTCACTCATTTTTGTTCTGTGGACGCTTTTAAACTCGAAGTGTGTTTGTCTTCACTGTTACATATTTCTTGTTTGTTGGTTCACACAACTGTCTTGTTCGCAAACCATGCCTTCACCAACATGGGTCAATCAATGCACCCTGGCTGCATTGGAAGTATCACTTCACGTGAGATGGCCCATGCACTGTTATCTTAGGAGTAGGATTAGTGTTTGCTTTCAGTCTATTTGCTTGTATGCTTTTTTGCTTTTTTGCTTTGTTGGTTTGTTTGTCTGCTTTCTTGTTTGCTTACTCGCTTCTCTTTTGTTTTTGCTTTGGCTTCTGCTTTTCTTTGTTGTTCGTTTGTTTGTTTTTTTCATAGGGTAGTTTCACATGAAACCATGTATGACTCTTGAAACAAGCTAGGTAAACTACAAGAGGACTTGTACAAATATCAACATTTGGTTATCTGTTGTTCGAACTCTTATGTAAGAACTTGTTGTCTTCATTCCATGATACATCAATGGAAAATACGTACTCTTTGAAGTAAACCTTGGTGAAAAAAAACGCTTGTGCGCTAACTAGTATCACCTACTCTAGTCGGTTGTTTTTGGGTTAACCCTTGTCAGCCTAGTCACTTAGAGTAAGGTGAGAGGGGAAGCCTAACAGGCACTTCAGAGGTATAATAAACTACTTCTCTACAGGAACAACCTCTTCTGCTCTCAATAAGTCAGGATTCCTCTTCCACCTCTGAAATGAAAAAGTGTTGTGCACAGTTACGAAGATGAAAAATGAAAAAAATGAAAAAGTGAAAAAAGTTTGAAAAAAATGAAAATGAATAAGGCGAAATAAGAGAAAGGCTTCCTATGCAGAGAGGTGATGCAAGTAACTTCGCCGGGGTACTGACTAGGCCCACTGGTAGCAGAGCCATGCTTGTGTTCCTATGTGACTATGCCAGGGTACTATCCCGGCCTGCTGGTAGCAGAGCAACACTAGAGATGAAACTACGACTCTGACGACTATAATGCTTGTGCACCAATATACCCCTCGACCACAATTGAAACAAATGTGTTGACTTGGCTTGGAATGTGTGTCATTCGACCAAGAGCTTGACTGATGCTACATCTTACAATCAAGCAAGTATGAAAACAAAGACAAACTGAGAACTGAACAATACTTTCGGAGATGTTAGACTTGCTTTTCACAAACAAGGTCCATTCAGAGAGTTGGAGTTCTACAAGTGTATCACCAAGTGTTGTAGCAGCTACAACCACCCTCCAAAATTTTTCCTTAGCTTCGTTTTGGAGCCTCCCTACCAACCTTTCACAACAACATGTCTTGCTTCGTCAAGTACACGAGATTTAGTGATTTTCTTGCAGAATGACAATGTGTCCACGAGAGCTTGTTGCAGTCCCCTCACAGGTTGTTCCTCTAGACTTGGTCCAGCTGCAGGCTGAGTAGCTCCCTAAAGAAATTGCGCAACTTTGGAGGGAAACTAGCCTTCCCTCCAAAAATTGCACAATTATGTTTGGCAGTCTGCTGGGCTCCAAAATTGCGCAATTTTGCTAGTTAGGTTTCATCCAGAAAATTGTGCAATTCCTCCCATTAGGGTTGCTCAACCTAGGAATTGTGCAATCCTGGCAGCAGTTAGTCACTCTGCCTAGAAATTGCACAAATATCCTGGGCAACCAACCTAGATCCCTTCCAGAAATGTGCATTTTCTCCCAGTAGTCGAGCAGCGTCTTGCATGTGCAGTTGAGTTGATCGGTTCCCTCCCGGACCGAGCAAAACAAATTTACATGCATGGGATGCTTCTCCCAAGGAATCATTCAAAGGCATCCCTTGATTCAGGGATATACTTTTAGCAGCTGGAGGTTGCATGCAAGGATCATCTCAGAAACCTCCCACCAAGTGTCGTTCTTCCTAAATTTGTGGCATGCGCATCACATCTTTGATTAGATCAAAAATCATGAACTAGATGCTACAGAGCTCATTCCTAACATCAACCTTGCAACTCTAACATACCACATCACATCTAGGTGCTGTCGACACATTCAGATCAACTGTTTTGGGGTAAGCCCGCTTCCCATGCCTTGTGTTGCATTTCTGACACTTTTTGTGTTTTGCTTTGTATGAATGTTGGCTGCTTGATTTTAATGAGCGCTTACTATCATTTTGATACATACTAGCTTGTACTAGCACCATTTCAGTTTTTGTTAACATCTCACTACTGTCGCATGCATGAAACTATTTTTCACGAATGTCACCGATTTAGCAATTCGCCTCACCCACATGCATGTTGTTCCATTTTATGGATCTTTCATTCACTATTTTCATGCATGATCCTTCACTTACACTCAGTATCGCCATGCATTCGCATTAACATTCGTTTTCAATTGACCGTCGGTGAGTCTGGGCAAGCTTTGCCCAGACTCTACCTCACTAATACATCATTGCGCAATCCTGAGAGGGAAGGCTTTGTCTTCCTCTCAGGAAATGCGCATTTCTTCCCAGTGACTATCCTCCAGTCTTGCATTGTGTAATTTTGAGGGACAATGGCTGCTGGCTCGGAAAATTACGCAATGCAGTCACTGAGCCTACGACCATTGCTAGTTGAGATTGCGCATTGCGCAATTCTAGTAGTCAGCAACCAGACTGGACTATGTATTGCACAGTTCCAGCAGTTAGCTAGCCTCCTAGCAACCTAGATTGTGCCTTGTACAGTCTTGGTAGTCAGTCTTCCAACCCCCCGACGAAAATTTCACAACCTTCATGATCAGTCACATAGATATGTTGCAAGTCAGCTCTCAAGTTCATTTTGGTTTTCGACTGACAGATTGTTTGCCATGAGTGTTGCCATGTATCTAGGTATCACAGGTGTTCATTTGCCTCTTAGCAGTACAGGTACAATGGTTTCCAAGAGAGAAAAGTCAAAGACACCATTCAGAGCACACTTGGAGATGTAGTCGATCAAGTGTCTATGGACTTGCCTACCAACACAAACGTTAAGTTGTTCATAGAAAAGGACATTAAGATATGATGACAACATCATCAAAGCGAGCAACATCATGAACAATAGCTAAAGGTAGCATACCAGATGCAACAAATGCAAGAGAAACGTTGTTGACAACTCAGAGGTAGAACAAAGTTGCAAGCTCAAGCAGATCCACTGGTGATGAAAGAAACTTTGGAGACTCAGGCTATGAGGTGATGACGTGACATGAAGATCACGCGAAGAAGGGAATGGAATAAAGAAGGAGTTACATGTGCTGAAGTAGCAACTCAAGGAATAATTTGAGCTACACAGAGAAGCGACTGAGTTATAGCAGGAACAAGAACAACAGGGGGCGCAACATGCACTCACAGATGAAACTGCGCCCGTACAAGTTATAGATCCATCCCAGCAGCTGGCACGGAGCAGACAAGGTGAGCAGTGTTGTTGATCGCATGCAAAGGAATGCAACAACATGCATGTCACTGTGCGCACACATGTGATCCCGCCCATTCAAAACACTCACTAAGGCGAAGACAAGAAGAAAGTCTGACTGGAGATGAACATGTAGTTGATAGTCAATGCGCATGACCACCAGCACACGCTAGAAGATCAGCATAAACACTATGCATCAGTGTATTGCGGGTTTGGCTACACCCAAGAAGACCATGTGCATGCTAGCAGGCGAGTTGGATGGAGGACCCATACTAATGCACTCAGATACAACGTAGGCAAGAGTTCACTTCAGCAAGATGTCACCATTGAGCGCATGCACACCATCACGGACGAACAAGATTGGCATCAACTCACCACCTTCACCATCACAAACATGTCAAAATGTTGGTCTCACCACAAGAGGACCAAGTGTCAGTGATGTTTTTCATGGATTTCTCAAGCCATTGTGTCTCACATGAGCACATGTGCATTGTAATGTAACGTCTTGTCAAGTGGAAATTCAAGTGTCGATAGTTGGATGTAACAGTGATAGAGTAGATGAAGAGTCATGAGGGTAGATGAACTGTCACAAAGGGGAATGTCAAGGGTCACCCACTCTTTTTTATAAATAGAACCTCATAACTCATTGTAAAGTATTTTGGTCAGCCAAGCTTCGATAAGAGTATCTTAGAGAAAGCTTGGACAGTATTGTAATGAGCCTTGGCTTCTCCACTGCGCAGAGCTAGTACATCTCTTTGGAGGAGCAGGCGGTTGTGGCTGTAACATTCCGCTATCAAAACTAGTGGCTGGACATGGATGTATTGTATGACTGGAACTTACACTTCTTAATATAACAAGAGGTAACACGTTTCATGCATATGTTGTATTGTATTCTATGATTTATGGTTTACTCTAAATGATATATGTATTGGTTTGCTTACGCATGCATGTATAGTTATCTGTGTATGTATGTATGAATCTTTCTAAAATGTGTTGTTAGTTTAACCATCACTTTGGGTTGCTTGCTAACTTTCCTTCCATGTTGTGATGCATCTTCAATCGTGCATTCCCTTCTTATTTGCGTGCTATCACAGGTTTCCAAGGGGCGCACTCATCTCAACCCCCGTGTGTTAGAACCTCTCATGCACCTTCAGTGGCTCATTGTAGCTGTCACACCTGTTATAGACATTTTTGGGCACTTCAACCCCAATCATAAAATGTCCATAAACTAAGGGCTCCTAAGTCCCTAAAAGTGTTGCTTCACTGCCAAAAGGAACAAGGTCAACTGATTACATCATCTCCCATAAGTTCTCCACTGAAAACTGCTCATAAATGGTCAAAACTGGACCACACTAAAAGCTCAATGTAGAGGGTGTGATGCATATCACCTTACCAGTGTATAGGGTGTGATGCATACTGATATGCTCCTCTGTAGGGTGCGATAGTTGGGAATGGACAAATGGCAGGGACAAAAATCCGAGGTGGAAGATCATGGAATCTTCCAGAAGCTTCCCCTTTGACACTTGCCTCTCCATTTTCGACCAGGGATGAGTAAGAGATCATCATTCTCCAAGTAGAAGCAGGAACTATCAGAGAGAGGACACTAATTAAGATCCCAAAAGATGACTCACCTCTCTGTAATCATCTATATATGGATCCCTCATCATAGAGATCCGGAGGCTGGAATTTTGTGTCTTATAGAGAAGTGTTGTTGGTTTTCTGGTGTACATTCACAGTGTTGGGTGATCTGGCTTTGCTTGAGGTGAAGAAGGGATTCTTAGCTGGAAGATGATGCTGGGTTAGAGCACATGGTTGTAATTCTCTTGCTACTTTTCATCTGAATAAAGCTATTCTTGTTTCCTTCCATATTCTTGTGTACTTGTTTATATATGCATGTATATGGTTAATACATATCTGATCCTGTATTATTTATGAATTTAGATCTTTGTTTCTTGGGTAGTAGTATGTTGTTGTGATTCCACAGGTTCTTTTGAAGCTGGGCAGACAAAGAAGAATTGGTGAAGCTCTATGAAGAAGGAGAGGAAATCAAGCGCAAGACTCAGGTTGGCCTTCTTGGTCCTCCTCTCGTCTGTTTTCATAAAAGGAAACAACAGTAGACTTTGATTGTTTGTTTCTAAGATAGCCACCCATCTTAGTGGGAATAGCAACATCCGAGTGGACACTATTCCTGGATAACAAAATGGCGACTCCGCTGGGGAGCGACTAGATTACTTGTTAGCCTATCT
>APFE030584044.1:3927-43529 GCA_000404065.3 Pinus taeda
CACCTCACCAAAATCAAGACCTCAAGGGAAAACTGTCCAAGACCCCATTGCCCAATGGATTAATCTCACCTGCAGATAGACTTTAAGGAAATCAGAAGCATCCTCCCAACCAAACACAGAAACAACCAAAAATTTCATCTCATAACTAGCCTAAAACCTTTATCAAGAACATTGATGAACCTTACAGAGAGAGCCCTCTCTGACTACAGCTAGGCTAGAAGCTGTAGCCCAAAGATTGGTTAGTGGTTACCCCGGTCATATTCCCTAAGAAGTCATAGGGAACAACCTGGGTGTTAACACCTGGTATGGGGATATTATTGTCTACTTGCAGACGTCCTCCTTCCGTCTCGAGACCTCTAAGGATGCTCGCCGACGGATCCGACATGAAGCCCAACCATATCGCATCATTGGGGACACCCTGTACCATCTCGGCATTGATTCTGTTCTTCACCGATGTTTGACTTTCGAAGATGCAGAGAGAGTTCTGAATGACTGCCACTCTGGTGCATGTGGTAGTCACATGTCTGGATATGCCACCGAACAAAAAATCCTCCGTGTTGGCTATTTTTGGCCCTCCATTTTCAAGGATTGCATTCTTGCTATCCATTTGTGTCATGAGTGCCATATTTACCAACGGAAGATGTGTGCACCCCCTGGTCCACTGCACCCCGTTGTAACCGTCGACCCTTTTGCCAAATGGGGCATCGATTATGTGACCTGTAACCCTTGCTCGGCCAGGGGCATGGGTACATCATCGTTGTTGTCGATTATTTCACGAAATGGGCTGAGGCGATGCCTACATTGTCAGAAGACGGTCACACCACGGCGCAGTTTTTGTTCAACCATGTTATTTCGCGGTTCGGAGTACCCCAAGCCATCGTCACTGATCACGGAAAGCATTTTCGTAATCACATGATGATTGAGTTAACGACCCAGTTGGGCCTTAGGCATGATAGTTCGACCCCGTACTATCCTTAGGCAAACGGTCAAGTGGAAGCCATGAACAAAGTTTTGGTCACGATGCTTCAACGAACTATTGGCATGCATAAGTCCAATTGGCATCTGATGTTGTTCTCTGCTCTGTGGGCCTACCGTACCTCTGTGAAGGACGCCACCGGTTTCACTCCTTTTCATTTAGTTTACGGACTGGAGGCGACCCTTCCTATTGAGTGTGATATTCCTTCATTAAAGATAGTCGTCGAATTTCTCCCTGATACTACTCCAGTAGAAGAGCATCTTCTTTACTTAGAACAGCTGGATGAGACTCGTCGTCTAGCCTCCTTAGCTATTGAAGCTCAGAAGAAGCGAGTGAAAACTCACTTCGATAATATTGTTAACCCCCGCTCTTTCATTGAGGGAGACTTAGTACTGCTCTATGATCAAGCTAACGATAAGCTGGGGGCAGGAAAACTCAAGCCTATGTGGCACGGGCCCTACATTGTGAAAAGAGTTTTGCAAAAAGGCACCTACGAGCTTATTGATTATGAAGGCAATCCCCTGGATAGGCCCTGAAATGGGCTTTATCTCAAAAAATGCTATGCATGAGTCCAGGCACTCTCGTTTTTGTACATACGTGTGATTTCATCAAGTGTGTTGTGTGTGCATGTTTTTATACTTTTATCTTGGTATGTCAGCGTGATTGCCGCTTATTGTGTCTTTTGCTTCTTGAACAGATGTCTGGATCACCTTACGTTGGTTTCGCTGATGGTGCTTCCCGCAATACACGCAGCTTGGCATTTGCGGCATGGGTGATCTACGATCCTCATGGTGAGTTAGTAGACATTCAAGGGGTGTGTCTAGGTTGTACAACGAACAATGTTGTTGAATATAGTGTTGTGATTGAATTATTAAATGAGGCGATTAACCTCGGCATTCGCACATTGGTTGTGAACTTGGACTCTCAACTTGTAGTCCACCAACTCAACGGGCGTTATTCTATCAGAGGTCATCGGATTTTAAGGTTGTATTTACTTGTTAAGTTATTAGAAAGGGATTTTGATTTCATTACTTATCAACATATTCCAAGACGACTTAATACATTAACCGATGCATTAGCTAATTATGTGTTGGACAGACATTTGCATAACATATGATTCAACATAACACAAGAAGCATAAAGTACAATAAGCCATAAAAAATATGTATATATATATATGTGTGTGTGTGTGTGTGTGTGTCCAAAATGTTTGCACCCCGTGCATCATCAAAAAATAATACATGTTTTTCTGAATACATCCGGAGACAACATGTCTCTCAAAAAATATGCATGAAAAGAAAAGCCTAGATATCTAGTCTCGACGGTGCTCATGGTAGCACGTCACCACCCGCACTAGATGCCTCAGGAGCCGGTGGATGCGAGTTGGCACCCCTACTGTGTGCCTCTGGTAGGCTAGCCGGACATCCACTAGCCGAGCATAATCTGGAATCCCTCAAGTGATAGCCTCGAGGTTTTGGATAAGCTCCCCTCTGTCACCACCCTCCTCCTGAGGATCTGATCCCACTACTGCTACTACTGGATGTCTCCTCGCAATGGAAGACAGGCCAGCTGGATGCTCTGGGCCGACATCTACATATGCATATAAAGGTCATTAGGACAAGCATGTACTAACAACAAAAAAAATCGTAAAAATACAAAATCAAAAAAATGAGGACGTACCAATCTCCTCGTCCCACTCCTCTCCATCTGGCAAGGGAAGGTCAGGATCTCCAGTGAAGTCTGTCCCTGCATACGGCCAGTCTTCCACCATGATTAGTTGGTGGCGAAGCCACTCGAAGAACTCTGGTCTGAAGGACATCTGCTGGCCGCCACCACCCCTCGGCATCAGTGCCACCCATCGAGCCATCCTCGGCTCCCGAGGTGTTGGGTCTGCTACAAAGGTCCCTTGGCCCTGGAAGCTTGGTACACATTCCAAGAAGAACGTAACCAAGATGGAACCATACCCAAACTGTTGCAGCTTTCCCCGCTTGGCCTTTTTCAACTGCCTCTTCATATTGGTCGTCACAGCTGACGCCCAATTGAAGATCGTCGGGCTAAGGCACTCCATTGCTAATAACATGTGGTTCTTCATAGCTTCGTGGGGTGCTTGTGCCCCCGCAGCTTGTGTAAAGGTGAATAGCAATGCTCTCAGTTTCAGTTCTTGAACGATGGGGATATCCACCTTCGAACTGCCCTGCCCATATTTTGCCTCCGGGAAAATTCGGGCCTTCACCTCATCCATCTTCTCTCCAGATGGCCTGCTCCCAGTCAATTGAGGCACCAGCCCTCATCGCGACAATTGAGTCAAGAAGTAGACATCAGACACGTCTAACTCTAGCACCTAATCCCGTATTCGAAACACCTGTTCCTCTACATCCCACAAATCGATCAAGTACTGTAGGAGCTCTGGCTGAGCTCGTAAATAGGATATCATGAAGTATTTTTTGAGCCCACATGATCTGAGAGCTTCCATGCAATCCTCATTAGCTAGGGCCAATGTGTCCAGTTGGTCATGTTCCCGTTCCTTCCATACCATCACCATTTTTGCGGATTTCCCTGCAAATAAAAGCCAAAATAATGTATTAGACTCTCATATAACTTGAAATTGCAGGAAAATGGGGTTTGAATTTGTTGAAATTGGCCAAACAATGCGGGCAGCCGTTGGCGCGACTATTTCTAAAATAGTCGCGCCCATGGGCGTGCGCCCTATGGGAAACTTGCCCCGTTGGCGCGGGTCCGTGCCCGAAACCTGCGCCAATGGGTGCAACCCCTAAAATGCAAATCCTCCCCATAGGAAATGAAAATGAAACAAAAAACAAATTCTAAATGGATGAAAATGAAGCTAAGGACAAGACCGCTTACCTGGCACTAACGGCGCTCGAAATGGTCCACTGGATTGGTCGCAATCGCCAACTGAAGGTCGCACTCCAAAAAGCCCTAATGTCACTCTCCAAAGGTAAAAAGTGAAAAGTAATTTTTATTTTACCATTTTCACCATTTTATAGCTTTTTGACCCTAAATAGGCTTTAAAAAGTCATTTTATGAATATTTTCATGAATATTTGTGTCGAAAATGGGTTTTACGCCGATTTTTTGTGCAAAGACTGGTGTTTATGAAGCTTTCATGGCGAAACAAATTGTATTTTATACTTTTTCGGACTCGGTAAATACATGAAAAAGTCACTGTGGAGTCATCTTTTGCTCTTTTCTAACTCTCTAAATGTGAAAAGAAAGCCGAGTTGGTCCTCTCTACTCGTTAAACGGACATGAGAGATGGTCGTCTTTAAACCCTTTTCTGACCGTTTAAAAACAAAAAGATCATTGGACCCTTGTCGTTTCTGGTTCGTTAACGGTCACGAAGCGACGTGGTTTTGATCGATTTTTTACTTTTTCAGATCAAAGTCACTATTACGAAAAGTACTCCTCGGTCGTAATGATCGGGCAGTTCTTTCGAGCATGGTTTTATACTTTTTCGGACTCGAGAGACACAACTTTATGAAAAATGACACACCTGGAGTTTCCTTTTCGCTGTCTTTTCAAACTCTCTAAATATGAAAAGACGACGAGTTCTTCCTTTGTCAGACTCGTTAAAAACTTAATGACATCAGATTCCGTCAAAATGACGCCTCTCAAGCATATGCTATCCCCGTCAAGCTTTCCATCAAAATATAACCGGGGTACTCGCCAGAAATGGTGGGGGAATAAAGGTACCGTAATCATTGTCGTGTCGGCAGTATATCGCTCTTGAACATGGCACTCGTCTGCATTCGTGTCTGGGTGGGGATATCTCATTTTGTTTCACACTTGCCTCCATGGGTTTGGGTTATCCTGTTTGACCATTCATCTGCTCATCGCCTTGTCACCATGACCCCTGATCATTTGATGTCAAACACTGCCAAGTCCACTGTTGTGCCGCCGATATGTTCAAGAGAAGTTGACCTCTGCAGAATACTCAACCTGCCTCTGATGCTTTACACAAAACATTCTATCCTTCTTTGTCTTGTGTCGATGATGTGGGAAACATTATGGCCCACCTTTGATCAAGGTCACTTCCTGTCGACTTCAGCTCATTATCCAGGAAGTTGACTTAGAGACTCCCTTTAGGTACCTTATACCCTGCATGCCTCAATGGCAAGTTCTTTGTGTTCGACGCGAGGTTTTCATCATTGGCCTCTGATCGGATGATTCTATGGGTGTTCGACACCGTCTCACTGATTTGCACACCATGGATTGTACCTATAGTACCTTGAGAACCATTGTCATTATTGGTGGTACCTCTCGCGTATGTTAGCAGTTTTCATCATTGGCTGGTAATCAGATGGTGTTCTCGCATGTTCGACTTCGACTCCTATATTCGCATGCTTGAACTTGTACTTTTTTCGGGTCAAGTTGGAGCGCAAGACCCTGGATTTTTTATGTTGAGATCCAGGCTGCATTTTGTGGATTATTATAATCACTACATGACTCATTCACTGGATGGTTACGACCATGCCTGAGTCTATTCATTGATCCTCATTGGATGGCTACGTCCATACCTGTGATTCAGATTTTTCTGTACTCTGCTATGGATGGCTGCTCCCATACCATGTACATCATGTATTTGAACTATCAGTTGTACTTCATGCAGGTTCTCCGGCGACCGTGTTTTCAGTCGACCATGTTCTTGTAAAGCACTTCGCCCCTCTCTCTCTCGGGCTTCATGCTTTAGGGGGCATCCGTTACACAGTATTTTGTGGCCGGTCCTGTTACCCCTTCTCCCATACATTGGAGGACCTATTCCGGGACATGTGAGAAGTGACATAACTTGAAAACACCTGCATTGTATCCCTTAAAGTATGGACTCCATATGCCCTGAAGACACCTTCTGCAAAATAACCAAAAATATATCCCTTTCTCCATTGGCGTTGTTCCACAGTGTATCTCTCGTGCCAGTGGGGGAAATCCTCCAAAGAGGGCGCGCTAGCTGGCGCTCTGTCTCAGAGTCACACTAGCGCCAACCCAGTTGGGTAAATTTTTTAACAAACAAACTTCCGAAGGTTCCTTCCACCCTATCCATGAACTGATTCCAGTTTGAGCTGGTTCAGTTGGGCTTCGTATCTCCCAAGGAGGGAAGTAGTTCTCCACCTCTCATGGAAGCTTCCTAATGATAAGGACAATCCCATGAATCTGGTGGATGGTCTTATCTACTCCTCCTACCTCTATATAATCTTTTTCTTTTCCCTTTGACAAGCTAGTTAGTAATTCTACTTTTCAAGTTCCCAAATCTAAGTCCCAAAGTCTGAGAATTGCTAAGCTCATCTTGCAAGAGGCCTTGTTCATCCCTATGAGGCTAAATCTTTAAGGAGGAGATCCATGTCCAAGTAATCAAGGAGAGAAAGGCTTGTTCCCATCCCCTACAATCTTTGCAAGGCATGTGTTGTTGATCACCCAGCCAAAGGAGGATTTGACGTCAGAACTTGGTTGTATTCTCTTTTGTTATCAATAATAATAGACGACTATCATTATGGTTCCACTCTTATTGTCTTTATAATGATGTTTGAGTTGTATCCTTTCTAACTGATACATAGTTGCATTTCTTGGATTTTATGCTTGTATTTTTCTTGTTCTTTGCATGTGTAGGTGTCTATTCACGAGGATCGTGAGGATTGTGACCAGCTGATGCGAAAGAATGGAAGCGACGACTCTTCTACGAATATAAGCGTTGGATTCGAGGTAGGCTCTCATCATCGGCCTTTACTTTTCAATTAGGAACCTGCGTGTTAGCGTTGTTTGATTGTTGCTAGACCCCATTTAGGATAGTGGGATCACCTCTGTCCGCAGAGGGGATTTACTTGTACAACAATGTTGTCAACATTTGTAGACATGAACAGAGAATATGAAATTCAAGCTATTGAGTATGAAAGAGACCCAAATTCTAATGGTGAGGAAGAGGAAGAAGAAACATAAGAAGAAGATAAATAAGAGCATGAATAAGAGGAGCATGGGGAAGAAGCAGAAGAACCATAGGAAGAAGAGGAGGAAGAGGTAAATGAAATAGAGGAAGACAAGGACGGTACAAAAGAAGCACAAAAGGATGACTCAAGTCCCGAAATACAGAGAAAGGAAGGAGAGGAATCCCCAAGAGTGTCTCGTGAGCCCATATAGAAGGAGGTAGTTGTTGCCTTGACTTCTCTAAGAACACCTATAAAATCAACAGGAAAGAGGCAGAGGCAGACTCCCCTATAATTTAAAACAAGGAGGAGACCAAGATAAACCAAGGGAGACCTCAAACACCTACCAAGACTCTTATAATAATTGAAGGCTCACCAAAATAAAAATAAAATATAGTCTCCTCATGAATGAGAGGTGAAGAGGGCACATCAAAACAGGCTTCCCCAAGGTCACCAATCACCTATCTTAGGAGGCATGTCACCAGGTCCACCTCAGCAAAACAAATTAAATAATCTTTGACCCCTTTTCAAAAAGGGAAAGGCCTCCTACATAGAACACAAATAGTCCTATAGGAAACTTTGTCAAAACTACAGGAAACACAAAAATAAGAGCAGGAAGGACAATAGGGACAAAGGGAAGGAAAGGAAGAAGCAACACAAGCACAAGGGGAGATACATACTTCAAATATAGTAAAGGGAGAGTCCCAAGAGTTGCAGGAACCTAGCCCATAGCCAAATTGCAGCTCTTATTACAAATTCATTGAGGGAGGCATAGTAATACCACAAAAATTTATCATCCCTTTATTCTTTGAGCTTGAAAAGGAGAGACAAAGGACACATCACCAGATGCATATTTGTAAATAAAAAAGTGTATAGGATGTGATCCATATGAAGGAGAAGATACTAGATATGGGAAGAGAGTTGAGTAAGAGACAGGGAAAGAGTGATGAAATATCAGCTAGATGCAGAGAATGCATGGTTGAGGAGGCAAGTACAGGGAAAAGAGAGCCAATTGGAAACTAGGGTAAGTCTCTCCATGGACGCACTCCAATGCAGGATTCCAACAAAATCACATGCCTTGTACCTCAAATAACAATGGTTGTAGTTTTAGATAAAGCCCTATCACAACGAGGGACTATGCCTTTCCAATACTATAGGTAGTTCATTGAGCTCTGTGACCAAAGAACCATGGAGAAGAGGGACAAGAGATCTGAATTATACCTACATAACTTTTCCTTAACAGACTTGACTGTCTGGGACCGTAATCCAAGGCTGGGGGACTTACAACTAGTGGCCTTGCCATCATGGATGAGTCATGAGGAGGCCAAGCCTAAGGAAGTGAAAAGAGTATTGGAAAGAGAAGAAACATATCCCCTTTACCTCAGATTAGAACATATAAATTCTATGGTTGTCATTAACACCAATAACCTCATCGCCAGTTATCTTGAGCTTGCACTAAGATACCTAGCTACACAACAGAAAGTAGTCACTCATTTTGATAATACCTTGAGATTGCTAGGGGATGAAAGCTAGCAAGCATGCCAAAGGAGATGGAGCACCTTACCCTACAATCTGAAGATTAGGGAGTATCATTCCCCTGAAATAATGATGGATGCGCTAGAAAGGACCCCAATGTATAAGAATACACTACAGAGACTGAAAGTCAACTCAATTGGCTTGAAACTTAGTCCACCATTGCTCTTGGGTATGTTAGAAGGGAGAAATCAAGTAGTAGAATGAAATAAGTGGGAGGAAATAGAGAAGCATGTAGGATTTTATCCACAAGAGGAGGATATATCAACAGAAGCCTAGAATGTTAGGGAGGCCACCAAAGCAATGGAAGACATGGACATAGATTGAGTTTCTCAGAAGATGACAAACACTTTCAGTAAGGGGGTGATGATGAGGCTCATCAACAGGTAAATTATATGGACCTTAATTCCACCCTCTAGCTTATTAAAATTAACTTTTCTCACATTTCTTTACATGTTTTCTTATATTTTTCTTAGTGAGAAGGGTAAAAATGAGATGTCATGTCTTGTAGTCTAATGTGCATTGATTGTAGGTTTTGAAGCAAATTTTGGCTAATTAAAGTGCAGGAACTAAAAGTAGATAAGAAATAATGATTTTAGGAGATTGGATCTCCCTCCTTAACTCCTCACTCACTCGAAGATTCCTCCACCAGATCTCATCAGCTCGGAGTTAAAAGAAGCAGAGTCATTAAGGTCATTGGCAGCCAAGCTAGTGATAGTTGAAGACTAGTTGAGCTCGAGTTGGGAGCCAAGCCTCCCTAAATTCAAGGAATTTGTTGGTAGCTTTAGTTGAATAAATAAGAAGGCCTAGAGGCTCATTAGGATTTGAATTTTTTTGTTGTAGCCAAGAGGAATTTTCGAGCTAAGACATTGTGACTAATAACTATTTTGTATTTTTTATATTTTAATGAAGATGAGGAGCATTTCCTTGATCCAGCACTGAGTTGACTCAGAGGACTAAATCTCTTGGGTTAGGGCCCAACCCTAGCATCTGAAGTTCCTCTTTTTGTACATGTATGCTTAGATTACATTCATAGTTAGTTGTTAAAGTGATTTTGGTTTTATTAATCTGTAAGTACTTGGATGATTAATTAGTTTGCTTCCATTTTCGGATAGTTAGTTCAGTGGTATCTTAGAAATAATAGACTCTCCAGAAAATGTTGTGATAGTGGCTTTCACCTCACCTGCCTTATGGGATCATGACTTTAGGGTTCCATTCACAGAACCCAAAAACATATCTCTTGTTTGATTACTGCATAATCTAGGGTTTCTTGGTGAATAGATCATTGTCTTTGAGGTTTCTTAGGATTATTTTCATTTTTCATTTGGATCTCTTGATTTTTTGTATGATTTTAGATCACTTCCATTCATGAACTTAGCCATTAACTAATAATAACTCTATTTTCCCCCATTCAATAAATCTTTTCCATGTATAGATGAATTTGTGCATAAATGAAGATAATAGTGTATGTTGTTGCAAGAGCTTCTAATTTTTAGGGATACCTCATCTCATTTGCCTCATCCAAGTCCTATCCACCCATGCTCCCAAGGTCCATTAAAGCCTAAATTCGAATTCTTGTTTTGTAAGCAAAGTTGTCATTTCCATTAAGCAAATCCAACCAACTTGAAGCATCTGACTGAGCCTTGGATATTGTTCACCTCCTCCATTCATTATTTCCCCATCAAACAACTTTCCCACACTTGATTCTAACTTGCCTACCATTTTCTAAGCTCTTGTCCTGTTTCCTATAGTAAAATAGGGAATCCTATAGTAGAACTAAGACATCTTGTAGTACTATAAGAAACCCTGTAGCAGCCTGTTTTAAGCCCGAATTTAGCAAATATTGTCATCTGAGCTTAGAATAGGCCTCTACTTGGATTCAATACCCTTGAGATGAGAACATAATTTTCCCTCCACACATGTCTCTCCTGCCAAAGAACAAGTGAAAATTAGCATTTGCATTCATAAAACTAAACATCAAAAAATGTTTTTTGCAATTTCTAGATTTTCACATGCATGCAGTAGTCATAATACTTCTTAGATTAGATTCCATGCCTAGTTAGTCTAGATCATCACATGTTATAAAAAAGGTTAAGATAGGTTTCTTTTGCAATAAAATTGTGTGAATGTGTAGCTAGATGATTTCATGTCATTCTTGTTGCAATACTGGTTCTCATCGGGCCTTAAATTTGATATTCAAAAGTTTGTTGCAGAATGTTTGGTTTTCCAACAAAATAAAGTTGAGACAATTTAGACCCTAGGTCAGTTACAACCTTTAGCCATTCCAATTCAACATTGGGAGGAGGTCTCAATGTAGTTTATCATAGGTTTATGCAAGTCTGAAGGAAAGCGTGTCATCATGGTGGTAGTTGACAGACTTACCATGTATGCACACTTTTGTGAATTATCTCATCCTTTTAAATCCAGTATGGTTGCTACTACATTTATGGAAACAATTCAAAAGATTCATGGAAACCCAACAATTGTAGTAAGTGACAAAGATCCCATTTTCATTGGAAATTTTTGGACAAAATTATTTTCTTGTGTTGCTACTCAATTAGCTCATACCTCATCTTATCCTCCTCAATATGATGGGAAAATTGAGATAGTGAACAAATGTTTGGAAGGATATATTTGTTGCTTTGTATATGATAAACAAACACAATGGGTTAAGTTGTTACCTCTATCTGAATGGTGGTATAACACTTCCTTCCATACTACAGCAAAAATGACCCCATTTATGGCATTTTATGGATATCATCCACCATCCATCACATCATCTTTAAGAGAAAATTATAAGGTTAAAGCAGTGAAAGATCACATTGAGCATCAACAACAAGTTCTCCAACCCTTAAAGGATAACCTCACTCTAGCGCATAATCAAATGATTGAGGGGTGGGGGAGGGGGGGTGAATTAGTATTCCTTAGCAATTAGCACTTTTAAATATTTTCAGGGCATTAGTTAATCTTTAATTATCATTAATGTTTATGTAGTAACAATAGTGAATAAAATAACATAGGAGGAACACAAATTTTAGGTGGGAAACCCCCTCCGGGTCAAAAACTACCGAACACTTTTCTAATAATTCTTCAATCTTCAACTTCAATTGAAAAGCAATATCCAACTTCCTAGAATCTATAAAATAATTCTTCTCCAGCTCCCACTAAATGGATGCTCCAACGCCCGAGATTCTTCAGTAGTCAACTGAACGAATGCCCCAACACCCAACGAGCTACAACTCACCCTAGCACCACCCTAGCACCCTAAAGTTTTCATAGTCTTGAACCTATTGGTGACTTCATGCATCAGCCTAGCACCACCCTACCACCCTATAGAAGAATAAAATAAGAATGGACTCCCGTACCAGGGAAAATGGTCCAATTTACAATGATATAGAATGATGTAGAATAAGAAGACACACTAGACCATAACCCCAACTATGACACAAACACCCAATGATGATCCTAGACCTCACAACAAGTGTCTCTTCAACTCTTGGCAAATAAAAACTTGTACAAATTTTAAAATGATGCTTTTATATGACTCTGTACAATGATACTTTTACAATGATTGTATGCAGTCCTTCCCACTTAAAGACTTCATGTGGTGAACTTCTTGTTGTTGTTCTACACCTTGATTGTTGCTCTTGTCATTCTACCCTTTCTCACTTTTTAGAAAATTAAATTATGCATTGAGTCTTCTCTTGATGAATATATAATACCCACAAAAAGTCTTCAAAGAAATACCCATGACATGATAATAGAAAAACTTACCTCAACCTGCAGAAAACATATGTCAGTGCTAAACAAAAATAACAAATTAGAATACAAATAAACTAATGAAATTAAGAGATGAATATGCATATACAGAAAATACTTACTTGTAGCTTACCTCTGTTGCATCGTTTTGTTGCACCTTGCTCTTTGTTGCCCTAGAAAGTCTGGTCCTTTGCACCCCTTGACAACACTTGATCTAGTTTTTCTTGCCTTCTAGGAGCACGATATTTAATATGACGTATCTCTGTGATTTCAAATCCCCAACATGTGATATTTGGTCCTGTAGAAGCCCTCTAAGTCTTCTTTCCAGTACCATAGATCTGACCCGATTTGGACTCTTCAAGGCAAAGTTATGCCCAATCTCTCACAATGACCTAATTATGGACTAGTTTAGTAGAGCGAACTTGTACAACGTACCACGTGTCATTGTTTCCTCCTTCCACTCTAAAATTGATATATAGAAAACTATGATCTATGCACTCTCCGTCACTTTTTATAGAATTCCAATCCTCTTCTCTAAGAGAGAGTAATGACGAGTTTCCCAAGGTCACTTCCTTGAGATGCAATTTAGCAGCCTGCAAAAACCATAACCTCCACAGATCATATGTCCGAAAATATAGTGAAACAAGATCTGAAATTCAATAGAGAAGTTCATGAAGATTTTGAATCAAATGGGTTTTAATTTCAAGATCTAAGACTTCATAGAAATGAAGTTATAGCGAAAATTACATGATCACTACCTTTGGAGGATATATGAGATTTCTTTTTATAGAGTTGAGAGGGGATTCTATAGAGAATGTTGGAGGGATTTTAGGAGCTCAAAAAATTATTAGTTATTGAATATTCAATGAAAAAAACCAATTATGAGTGCCATGCGACAACCCCATAGGGTTTTAGCCCACTAACTGGGGTTACTAACATCAAACATGAATATCTCACAAACCGTGAATAATTACTTCGTGTACCATATATCAACGAAAACATCTCAATGAGTAGAATCTATCTAGAATATCCTTGACTCAAATAGAGTAAGTTTTCAAGTCAAAATTCCCTTGCAAGATCAGGGTAGCTCCTCGTGCTTCTTGGGTTGACATCAATGACAACCTCAGATAATCTTTAGATCAACAATCTCCCTGTTTGGCATTTATGGCAACACAAGTACTCCCCCTGTGATTAGGGCACCACTTTCTACTGCCTTGTTTCCCACTTTGACATCAATGGAAAAGGGTAACTCCCCCTAACACAAAACCATCCTGCGGACCTGTACACACTTCCACTCCCCCTTTATTTTCTGAATAAGGAAAATCTAATGAGAACTTGGGAGAATCTCAATCTTCTAGCAAAGATATTCAAATACTTCACGAGGTAAAGGTTTAGTGAAGATATCAGTGATTTGTTCTTTTGTACCAACATATTCAAGTTTGATATTATTTTCATCGACTTGTTCTCTAAAAAAATGATATTTTATCGGAATGTCTTTTGTTTTTGAATGCATGACAAAATTCTTGGAGATGCTAATGGCACTCGTGTTATCATAGAAGATGGGAATAGGCTCACTGAATTTTACTTGAAGATCTTGCAAAGTTTGTTTCATCCAAAGGACTTGAGTACAAGAAGTTGTCGCTACAATATATTCTGCTTCCACTGTAGATAACGAGAATGAGGCTTGCTTTTTTCTCAACCATGATACAAGACAACCACCTAGATAGAATGTTGCTCCACTAGTACTCTTACGATCATCAATGCTTCTTGCCCAATCTGCATCTGTAAAGGCTTCAATAATGAGATTGTCTCCCTTGGGATACCATAAGCCATAATCTATTGTGCCATTTATATATTGAAGAATTATTTTGACGGCAATAATGTGTGATTCTTTCGGTGCTGCTTGGAATATTGCTAGTTGTTCAACTGCTTGCATAAAATTTGGTCGAGAGGTTGTTACATATAGAATACTACCAATCATAGATCTGTACAACCTCTGATCCACATCCTTATATGAGTTGTCTATGCTCAATTTACAACCTATTACCATCAGAGTAAGGATGGGTTTGCAATCTTCCATTTTGGATTTCTTGAGAATTTCCTTGATGTACTTGGCTTGGGATATAAATATTCCTTTCTCTTGCTGAGATATTTGAAGCCCTAAGAAGTATGTCAACTCACCAAGTAAAGACATATCGAACTCACTTTGAATATTTGTAGTAAAGTTCTTACTTAGTAGATCATCATTGCTACCAAAGATTATATCAACACATATACCTCAATGATTGTTAAATTATCCTTATCTATTTGTATTTAAAGATTGCTATTAGCAGTACCTTCTTGAACCCTTGTTGATGTAGATATCCATCAATACGAGCATACCATTCTCTGGGAGCCTGCTTGAGACCATATGGAGCCTTCTTTAACCTACAAACATAGTTTTTTTTTAATGATAGTAGAAAACCTTCAAGTTGTTCAATGTAAACTTCTTCTTCTAATTCTCCATTCAGAAATGTTGACTTAACATCCATTTGGTATACTTTTATTTTTCTTGAGCATGCATATGCGAGAAACATCCGGATGGCTTCCATTCTAGAAACTGGTGCAAGTGTTTCGTCGAAATCAATTCCTTCCACTTGTGCATAGCCTTTGCAAACCAATCTTGCTTTGTTTCTAGTAGCCTATCCATCTTCATTCAATTTGTTCCTCAACACCCATTTAGTCCCAATGACATTTTTATCTTTTGGTCATGTAACTAATTCCCAGGTGTTATTCTTCTTGATTTGATCCAATTCTTCATTCATAGCTGCTACCTAATGTTCATTTCGGTTGGCTTCCTCAAAACTACTAGGCTCAAAGGTTGTTAGAAAAGCAATGTGAGCTTGTTGTGATGAACGAAGTTGTCGACCTTTTCTTGTTTCAATTCCTTCAGTTATGTCACTAATGATTTGATTTGATTAATGGTTCTTTTGTTCTCTTTGGAGGAGCTTCTTGTTATTGTTTCTATACATCTTGTTGATCATTATTTACTTCTTCCTGGTTGACAGTTGCTTCGTGTCCTAGAATTTTCTCTATACCTTTTTCAGCCTCTGTCTCAAGCTTCAAAGATTCTATATCCTCATCATTATTCGTTAGAACACTATCTTCGTCAAATGTAACATTTATGCTCTCCACTATCTATTTTCATCTTAGATTATAGCATTTATAAGCCTTTCTTTTGCATGAGTAACCAACAAAGATACCTTCATAAAAATGTGATTCAAACTTACCCAACTTTTGATATTCTCTTTTAATATAATGTTTGCTTCCGAAGATTCTGAAATATTTTACATTAGCTGGTTTTCCTTTCCATGATTCATATGGGGTCTTATTGCAATTATTTCTGAGAAGAATTCTGTTGATAATGAAGACTATCGTATCAATTGCTTGAACCCAGAATTTTTCATCCAATTTTGAGTCCTTCAGCATTGTTCTACCCATTACCTGTATGGTTCTATTCTTTCTTTCAACAACTCCATTTTGTTGAGGTGTTCATGCTGTTGAAAATTGTCTTTTTATTCCATTTTTGTCATAGTATTGTTGAAATAATTTGGAAGTGAATTCTCTGCCATTATCTGATCTTAGACACTTTATTTTTAAATTAGTTTCATTTTCGACCAACTCCTTGTAGATCTTAAAGCACTCTGATGCTTTAGATTCTTTCTTTAGGAAATTGACAGATGTCATCCTGGTATAGTCATCTATCATTAACATGAAATATAATTCTCCATCTAAGCCTTTTGTTCCAATAGGACCACATAGATCAGTGTATATCAATTCCAATGGATGTGATGCATTGTAGCATCCATTTCTTATTTAAGTTTTATTTTCAATTTTATTACAAAAAGAAAAAAAATATGAATGAAATGGTTGATTTCATATTTTTAATGGCTTTTGAAAGTGATAAACCCACGAGAAGATCAATATGTTTGTTTTTCGTCGATTGAATTGTTGTTGATAGGAGATTGCTGGGTGGGGAAAGCGAGTTGAAATAGGGTTTGCAAGAGGGTATCAATGCTGGTTAACAAGGAGGGGCGAGGAGGGGGGAGTTTCCACTCCCTCCTACAATCATGCAGTTTCGAACTGCTTCAAGAAACCAAGGGATGCAGAAACTGGGAGTGACAACATAGAAAACCAGAAAAACATCAGATCACAGGAGCAGGAAGAGAACCATGAGGAAGTCAGAAGAGAGAAGAGGATAGGGGGAGGTAATCAAAGAGCTGAGCACAAGAATATGACAAGACTCTGTAATCCTAGGTCAACCATCACACCCCAGGTTGTATTAAGTGATCCAGCACTACAAGTGCACAGGGATCACATGGCGGCTTATGCAATAATATGAAAATTTATGGGGATATGGAAAATGGAGAAGGATTTGCATGCATGGATAAAGAACCACTGGAAACCTAAGGGTAAAATAAATCTTCACCTTAGGTTCAAGGGTTTCTTCACAGTAGTGTTCATAAACTTAGAGGACAAAGATAGAGTGTTTGAATGAGGACCATATTTTTATTCTGTTGCAGGCCTCTACATGTGACCATGGGTGATGAATTTTGTCCTAGAATGAGAGCCATTCACATCAGTGCCAGTATGGATAAGACTCTACTCCCTACCTTTATATTATTGGCTACCATAATCCTTAAAATCCATAGGCAATAAACTAGGTCATTTTTTAAAAATATCAGATGCGACTCTGCGATGAAAATACACCTCCTTTGCCTGAATACACGTAGAAATGGACCTATCTGGAGCATTGTTAAACGAAATCATTCCATAAGTATATGATGAAGAATGGGTGTAGACAGTGGACTATGAACATGTCCCATTCAGATGTCACAAATGTCATGAACACGGGCACCTCTTCAGAGACTACCCATTAAACAAAATGGAGAGCAATATTAAAACCAACACAGGGAAATATATTGAAGGCTCTACCAAGGTGGGAAGCAAAGGGAAAGGAGGGAAAAATAACCAGAAGAAAATCAACGAGGAGAAACAAGCAAGTCACAATAGCTTCAAGATATTAGAAGAGGAAGATGGGAACAATGGGATGAACTAGGTACTAGAGGATAGTCCTACAGAGAAGGAAAAAGATGGGAACATGGAAGATATACATGAAAAAATCAAACTAAAGGAGAATCTACCAACCACTATGGAACTTGACAAGGACCATGAGATGACCCCAAGCGAGGTTGGAACAGAGGACCATGACCTGCATGAAATTCTTGAAACGGAGAATCTCGATCTAGAAAAGTTCTTGGAGTAGGGAACCACCAAAGGGGTTGATTCTCTACCACAAGAGGAGTTTGATAGAGTACAATAACTCTTCCTTTAGAGATCTCAAGTAAATGGTTTTTTAGTCAAAAGAAAGCATGATAGCCAGGAAAATAGAGGGGTAAAAACGATGGAGGCAACATCAAGACATGCTCCCAAGAACCCAGGTAGGATAAGAGGAAGAAAAAGAGAGAATGAGCTATTGATAGATGTGGGAAACTCATGAAAAACTCAGGTAAGATGAAATATCTTACTAGTTGCTCATTTACAAACCTTTCTTAATGAAGCTTACAACTTGGAATATTAGGGGTCCAGGAAGTAAAAGGAAGCAAATAAATCTTAGCAATAGAATAAAAGGAGAAAAACTAGATATGGTGTTTATCCAGGAAAAAAAATGTTCACTGGATAAAATAAGAGATATACATAGCAAATGGCTCATCAAGTATGAATATCTAGAATTTAAAGAAGACAACATAGCAGGAGGGATTCTCGCACTTTGGAACCCCCAGAAACTTGGAATGCTGGATGTTGAAGCATCCAGGAACTACCTATTGATGGCAATCCAACCATTGGGTGATAAGGAAGTCTATTTGATCACAAATTCTTATGGTCCTCAAAAACTTGAAGACAAACTTAGGCTTCTAATCTCTCTGGAGGAGCTAAGAGAAAGATATCCTATTATGCCCTGGATTCTAGGAGGGGACTTTAATATGATCAGATCTCTTACATAAAAAAAGGTGGGACCAGAACACTAGGCAGAGACTCCATAGCCTTTCATAACTTCCTAAACGACATGAGCCTAGTGGATATAGAGACAAAAAATGGTACCTTCACTTGGAATAATAACCGGGGAGGGACTTCTCAAGTTGCCTCTAAACTAGATAGATTCATTATCTTTAAGGGCCTCATTCTCACAGGCCTTGACTTGTCTGCTTTAATCCTCCCCTTTGGAGGCTTGGATCACTGGCTTATCCAACTTGAAGCTTCTTTTATAGGAACTTTGACAAACAGACCTTTTAGGTTTGAAAATATTTGGCTCACCCACCTTGACTTCATCAACAATATTGGAAAATGGTGGGTAGAAGATATGACCATTCATGGAACTAATATGTTCCTTTTGCATCAGAGACTAAAACACATCAAACTCAAACTTAAAGATTGGAACAAAAATGAGTTTGGCAATGTCTTCAAAGCCAGAAAGGAAGTTGAATAAAAACTACAGGGAATTAACCAAGTCCTCATCACAAATGGCTTTACCGAGGAAAGGAAAATCCAAGCTGACTCTTTTCAATATGAATGGGAAGGCAAATGCAAGCAAGAGGAAATCTTCTAGAGATAGAAATCGAGAGTGCAATGGATAAAAAAATGAGAAATAAACACAAAGTTCTTTCGCAAGTCAACTATGGATCACAGGTCTCATAACATGATTTCAAAACTCAAAGATACTCAAGGAAAACAGCTTAGCACCCACAAAGAAATATAATTTGCTTCGGTACAACATTTCCAAAGCATAGCAGAGGAGCCTCTCATAAACAGATCACAATTTATCAATAACTTCACAAATCACATTCCTAAGCTTGTAGTTAGAGAAGATAACTAAAATCTTAACAGGCAAGTGACTCAAGAGGAGATTAGCAAAGTCATCAAAGAGATGCAAAATGGGAAAGCTCCAGCCTTGGATGGGTTCAATGTGGACTTCTTCAAAGAATGTTGGGAAATAGTCAAACAAGATATCATTGATGTGGTGGAGGACTCGAGGAAAAACAAAACTTTTTTGAGGGTGCTTAGTGCCTCTTTCATAACTTTGATTCCAAAGCAAGAAAAAGCTATGACTCCAGATAGATTTAAACCCATAGCTTTATGAAATGTGGTGTACAAAATTATATCCAAAGTAATTGCAAATAGGCTCAAGCCCCTTCTTCCAACTCTTGTGTTTGAGGAGAAAACTAGATATGTGGAAGGAAGGAAAATTCTAAATAACATCATTCAAGCTCACGAGGTGGTACATTCTCTCAAGAGCAATAAGTAAGCAGGTATGATCATACAACTTGACCTAGTGAAAGATTATGATAAGCTAAGCTAGGCATACATCAGGGAAGTACCAAAAGCGTATGGCTTTGACTACAATTGGATAAGATGGGTAATGGCCCTTGTCACCGCAACTAGTTTTTCAATCCTGCTTAATGGCTCATCATCCAGAATCATTAGGCCTTTGAGAGGCCTCAAATAAGGAGATCCGCTCTCCCCCTTCCTCTTTGTTCTCATGATGGAAGGTTTAGGCAATGAGATCAAATCAGCCAAAGTAGAAGGAAAAATTTGAGGTCTCAAACTCACCCTGAATCGGGATGCCTTGACAAATCAATTGTTTGTGGATGACAATGTTCTACAGGGTACATACATGGTCAAGGAAGCTAAAGCTTTCAAGTAATTCCTAAACAACATTGCTATGGTTGCTAGTACAGAGGTAATCCTTAACAAATCAAAGATTTTCTTTTTTAATACTGACATTTCTATTCAGATAAACCTCACCAGAATTCTTGGCTTTCAAAGAGAACAACTACCCTCCAAATATCTAGGAATACCTCTAACAGATAAACCTTTGATCAAGGCAGTTTGGGAGCCAGTTACTAATAAACTCCAGGAGAAAGTCAGGAAATGGACAAGCAGGTCTTTGAATTTGACAAGACGGCTAGTGCTAACAAAAGTTGTCCTATAAACTATTCCCATCTTCATGTTTTCAGCCCTTCCTACTCTTAAAGGAGTTGTGCAACACATCAGCAATATCTAAAGAGACTTTCTTTGGGGAAAATGGGAAGAGAAAAAGAAATGGGATTTGGTTGCATGGAATAAGATCTACAAACCTAAGACTCATGGAGGTTTGGGACTTCATGACCCTGAAACCCTAAGCAAAGTTTTGCGGGAAAAACTATGGTGGAGATGGCTAAAGGAATTGTTAACCCCTTGGGCCAAGGTCTAGAAACAGAAGTATGTGAATAATTGGCAAGAAAGGGATCACAATTGAATGTCTAGGCTCATCAAAGGCTCCCACATTTGGAATAAAGCATGGGAGAATAGAGCCATTGTTCAGAAACACAGTTTCTGGGAGATCAAATATGGAAACCTAGCTTGGTTTTGGGAGGACAACTAGCAACATGAACCTAACCTGTTAAGAGAGGAACTAGCCAATCTTAAGAATGACACTGAAAATAAAGGTTTACTCAGGGTAAGTGACTTCTGGGATCAGGATAGGAACAAGAGAAAATGGAGAACATGGAAGGACCTGGTATATAGTGAAGAAACCCCTTTGAAGGCCCAGGCAGAAGCTCTTGCAGTGATCTTGGAATAGAGAAATATTTTGACATCAACATCATCAGATCAACTGAGATGGGGAATAAACAATGAAGGCAACTTCAACCTCAAAGAAGCCAAGAGAATGGCCCTAGGGATTGAATTTCCAAACCTTGATAAGGTATGGAAGGACCTATGGCAAAAATCGCATTGGATGAAAATCAAACTATTCATGTGGTTGGTGCAACATAAAAAAATTCTGACTTGGGAAAACCTTTGGAAAAGAGGTGTAGCAAGTCCATCTAGATGCCAATTATGTGAATTACAAGAAGAAAAAATGGAACACCTACTCAACCTCTGCCCATTCACCTCCACCTTGTGGAATTGGGTAGCTTCAATCTTCAGACAAACAGATAGAGACAATTTCAGCATCACTGGCACTTTGAAGAATTGGAGGAGAAACTTCTCTGAAAATGAAATAATCAAGAAAGCTTGGACTCTAGTTCTAGGCTTTCTAATCTGGGATGTCTGGAAAGAATGAAACAATAGGATTTTCAAGAACATAATTGTCTCATCCCAGATCATCATAGCTTAGATCATTAGACAACTCAAAGAGACTATAGGCACCCTTCTAAAGAAACCCCCCCGAGAACCCACCTCAAGACCAGGATGCACAAATACTATTACATTTGGGTCTACAGGTGCCTTTTCCCCAAGGCATAAGAAAGATTGCAAGTCATATAACAATAGATAAGGACTTCTGGCAACCTCCTCGTCATGGTTTTTTGAAATTCAATATAGATGGAGCCTCTAAAGGAAACCCTGGGGTGGCTGGTTATGGCGGAGTCATAAGAGATGAGCTGGGATACATAAAAGTCATCTTTCATAGTCATTTGGGGAAGGCCACTAATAATATGGCAGAACTCATGACCTTAGAGCAATGCCTAGAAATCTTGATTGAATCAAATTTACATAATACCATCATTGAAGCTGACTCTAAATTGATAATTAATTCGGTCAAGAAAATATACAATGGCACAACACCAGAAAGTGTCAAAAAATTGGTGGTTATTGCAGGTTTATCAACGTATACAATCCCACTTGAGAGCCCTGAGAACCCTCAATTTTGTTAATGTGTACAGAATAGCCAACAGGTTCGCAAATCGTCTCGCGAATGAAGGAGTAGTTTGTTCAAAAAGTAATAGAAGATATGACTAGATGTCGACTCCCCTAGGGAAATTGCACGAAGACTATCATAGACATGCTACCAAAGACAGGGAGGAATTTAAAAGCATGAGAAATAAGCAAAGAGAAGACTAATGGAAATAGAATAAAGTGGACCAATCACAGGGAAGTAGCAAATGGTAAACAGCGGGTAGGATGGCAAGCACCTGACTAAAGATTGCCTTGAACTTCATCATCCTATGGATTTCAGGCTGGAAAATGCATGTAGTTTAATTCTACAAATGGACTAGAAAAATATAGAATGGTGGCCTATTTACTCTTCGGGTACGTGTGAAAAGATAAATTGTGGGCAAGTGGCCAAGATCACTTTCATCCTATGGATTTCGGGTGGAAAACTGCATGATCGTTAATTCTCCAAATGGACCTGAAAAACTATAGTGTGGTGGATTATTTATTCTTTGGGTCCATAAGGGAAGTTAAAGAGTGGGCTAGTTTCCGAGACTTTCAATCAGACCAAAAATAGTTTAGAGAGGTGGCCTGTGTTTCTTTTTGGGCCTGTAAGAAGAGATAAAGGGTGGGAAAGGTGTCGGCCCAAAATTAGCTCATGACCGCTGGATCATTGAAGGTTGGATCACACAGTCTTTGGCTTAATGAGACAACCAAAGTAAGGTTGGGAATTTGATGTATTTTTTTGGGCCTTCGGATGGTCACTTGTTGTAGTTTTGTGGGCTTTCGGACCTGTGGGCCCCATCATCAAAGGCGTTCAGTTTTTTTGATGCACGATAGTTATTTGAGGCACAACATGTTTTTTGATGTATGACAGTTTGGAGAGTAGGTTTCTAGTTCGATGGTTATCCAGAGTGATGCCTTGAAGGGGGATTGTTCATGGGTGGTTTTTGGATGTTTTGTTTACAGCTCCTTTTTACTCTTGTTCGGGCTTTTCACAGATTTTGGAGTTAGGTCTAGGGTTTTGCCAGCCCAACTACCTATTGAATTTTCATAGAGCTGGTGCTACTCTATGTACATTTCATATTTTTTCTAGATTAATAGAAGGTCCCAATCTTACTTGATAAAAAAAAAGATAAACCCGTGAGAAGATCTGGGCCATCTGATCAACAGGCCACAGATCCAATGGCAATCGTGTAGTTAACTAGAATGGGGTTTATTTTGGAGATCAGACATGATGGTGTATCAATTACAGTTTAATTTGCTGAATTCCAGGCCAAATATTGGGTCGGAAAGTAATCAGGTTTTGTCTTTAAAATCAAACCTTATAAATCATTAACTCACAACTTTTATTCCTATCGGGTCCATATGAGGGCGATGGATATCGGGTCAGAAAGTAGTCAGGTTTTGTCTTTAAAATCGAACCTGATAAATCATTAAATGGTAGTGTTTATTTCTTATCAGGTCCGTATGGGAATCAAAGGGGCGTTGAAAAGGTGTATGTGGCAGCTTTATGAACCAGAGTGTTAATTCTTTTGAGTTTCGTAATAACCGATCCATTATCTAAAGGTCATGTATGTTCAAGAGGCGCAATCAAGTGATGGTTTGATAAGTACATTGAGGTGTGCTATGGGGGAGCAATGAGAACAAAGATTAATTAAAGGTCAACCCACATAGTTGACCATGACGTTAGCATGCTTGACCAAAATGTGTGGCTTGAAATCATTTCGAGGGTTCGACCTCTTTGAAGCTCTAGTACATTCTTAACCCCCACAATGAGCTCTCAAAGATTTCTGCACCACGTCGCTTTCATTTGTTAATTGCCCACGTCACTCACCATACCCTGCCACTTCATCCACTACTCCATTAATGGATGATAGAGCAACACAAAGATACATTAGTAGAACCATAGGCTCAAGCTACAGATTCGAACAGTGAACAACCATCACTTTCTAATTTATGTTACTTCCTGTTATTTTATTTTCTTGAGAATGAGGTGTCTTTTACCCTCTATGTAATTTTCTGTAATAACCTTTACATCGAAGCAGTTAGAGGATAGTTAGGTAGTTTGATAGTTTTGTGGACTACCAACTGCCTTATAGTGTATAAAAGAGGAAAATTTACAGAGAGAGGGTTTGAATTTTGGAGAACCTGGAGACTAGGCCACTGTGTTCCTGATGCAGCTATTGATTAATGAAAGAATCATGAGTTTTCCACACAATGTTGGGTATGATTTTGTGACTTCTCTGCTATGTGTCATCAAATATTTTCCTCCTTTAAGTATGGTAATGAAGTTGCAAGTCTTTATTTTCTTATGTAAATGAAGTTAAATTCCCTTTAAAAAGTGCTCCTATACTTGAAGTTCCCACCTCTACAATTCTTCTAAGTTACAGATAGTAGTTTTTGTGTAAGACAACATATTATCTTTAACTTCTCCAAGTGTCATAGCTAGTAGATTCTGTGTAAAACAACATATTGTCTATGATTTCTTCAATCTTTCTTCATTCATCATTTATATTCACCAATCAAATGGCATTCTAAGATTTCATGTCACCTAAGTATTGAGGGTTTAAAACCAAGTCTTCCAAGTCCTTCATTTGAGAATACAACATATAATTAAGTTGCAAACAAGTGACAATAATTATAAACATTAATGTCTTAAGCACAATTTCTATACATCCAAGAAATTAGTTTCTTAAGGTACAACATTAATTGGTGTCATTGCTGGGGAGAGAAGACAAGAACACTTTTCCCTCGGTTTTCAATAGTTTCCTTTGGTTGTTCAGTGAGGAGGAATTTTTTGGCTGTTTTGGATAAAAGCAATAATTCTGTCTCCTAGAATACCCCATACAAGATTAGACACCTCACAATAGAAAGTTCAAGCCCTTTCAGATCCTGAGAGGATAGTTTCCAAGAGAGTTGGAAGCCCTAAAACTCCACTTACACCAAGTCCTACATTATCTGCACTAGGCAACAGTTCATCACATCTTTCACATTCATCTTTTATTAACCAAGAGTCACCTTCTACATCCAATTCATTCCAAGAACCCAACTGTCAAGAACAGTCTTTAGAGTCTGTTTCTTTTTAAGTATTTGCTATAGTTATTCATCCTGAACCTATAACTACATTACCACCTTTTCTCACTCCATTTACTCCTCAGTTAGGTTCCACATTTGTTGGTAATCAAGGTGTAGTAAATTCAAGAGAAAATATGGCAGAACTCGCATTTTTGATGAATAGGTATGCACCTATTCAATTTCCACAATAGTTGAATCAAATGCCACAAGAATACTTGAAGATTATTCCTCGTTTCACAGGGGAGGATGAACAAGCAACAGAGAATCATGTATCAATATTTTGTAATTTTGTAGAAAACCTAAATGTTGAACATTTGGATGTTGTTCTAAGACTTTTTGTCCAATCCTTGGATGGAGAAGAAAGAAAATGGTTTAAAGGGGTTCCTAATAACTCTATTACAACATGGGAAGAGATGGAGCACTTGTTCCCCCAGATATGGGGAGAGAAAAGAGACCATGGGTATTCACTCACAAATTTTAATGCTATCAAGAAGAAATTTGATGAAAGTGTTGCTGAATTCATCAAAAGATTTAATAAATTGTACAATAGTCTTCTTGTGGAGATTAAACCCCCTCCTGCTGGCACAAAAATAACTTTTGCAGGGGCTTTTGAGTCAAATTTTGGATTCACATTGAGGGAGAGGAGATCCCCAACCCTTGATCAGATCCAAACAAATGCATTAGAGATATAAGAAAATATGGTGGTTGTAGGTAAAACACCAGATACACAGCCTATCCAAGATAAGGAAAAGGCTAAAGTAGAATCCTCTCAAGATCAAACATTAGAGGATATGAATAATGTAATGATAAATTTTTCTAATAAATTGATTAAATTGGAATTAGAGAGTAAGAATTCTCAGAGACAAGGACAAAAAAATAGAAATTTCAATCCTCGATGTAGAAGACAACCTCTACAAATTTTACAGAGGGAGAGAAAACATGAAGATCAGATTCAAGCACCACTATATAGAGGTAGATCCCGATGGAGTACCAGAGCATTCCAAGGATCATGATGACCATATTTTCACATTGTATGTAGTAGATGAAGATGAACTAGGTGTTGAGGGAGAAAAATAAAGTGAAATAGATGTCATCTATGATGATAATGAAATTGACGAGTATTGGAAGCAATTCTCTGATTTTATGTAGGCAGAATTACATAAGAAATATGATTTAAAGTCAAGGAAAAGATCAAGAAGTCAGGAAAATGACAGTGAGCAGCAAGTTCCAACTTCCTCACCAAAGGCGACTCCACAAGAATCTCAGCCTGCAAAACAAGTAAATAAAGGAAAGCAACAACAAAATTCAAATGGCAAGACACAAATACTTCAAGGTGAGTCTTCTCAAGACCAAAGTGGAAAAAATCCTTTGGAGAAACTTGTTTCCATTCGCCAAGTAATTTCAGTCATGAAGAAAGGTGAAGATGAAAATTAAAAGAATGTTAAATAGGGTCATTTGTTTAATCTCACTAAAGAGTTGGAAAAATTTAGAATTCAAGTTCCCCTTAAAGAATTAGCAAAAACACCAGCTTATCAAAGGGAAATTGCTGAGTTTATTAATTTAAAAGAGAATGTGAATATAAATGACTCTGTAAATCTGCAGGATGATAAACTAGTAGTGGTTTTTGGTCCACATGTGGAGGAAGTACATCCTTCAACACCTCCTTTTTATATTTCCTTATTGGTCCATGATTTCCTCCTGCATAATTGTATGTTTGATTCAAGAGCTTCACACAGCCTTATGTCATTGTCAGTGATTAAACAACTAAATTTACAAGTTAGCAAACCCTATAGAGACTTGTACTCTTTTGATTCAAACAAGGTCAAGTGTCTAGGGGTCATTAAGGATTTGGTAGTTTCACTAGCCCAGATCCCAGCTAGAAGCTTGGTCATGGATGTAGTAGTAGCAGATATCCCTGCTAGGTTTGGAATGCTACTATCTAGGTCATGGGGGGCCAAATTGGGTGGTGTTCTGAAACTAGATTTTACATATGTTATTATACCAACTTTTGGTGGAGAATAAAGAAGATTGTACAGTGAAACTAGATTTGTAGAAACAATTACAAAAAATGGAGTAAGTAATTCACCTGTATATAGCCAGGAGAAAGATGACTTTTCTTGCTTCATGCTACGTGATAATGCAGAGTTGGCTGAAGATAATCAAAAGTAGCTTACTTTAGCCAATGTAACTACAGAGCTGCAAACTGGAGGAGTGTGGAAATGCTTCTTTGATGCAGCCTATTCTAAGGAAGGAACAGGTGTTGGTTTCCTTCTAATTGCACCTAGAGGTAATATGTTCCCTTTTTCTTTTAAATTGGAGTTCGAAGCAACAAACAATGAGGTGGAATATGAGTCCTTGATTATTGCTTTGCAAATAGCTAAACAAATGGGAATTAAGTCAATCTTTGTTTTTGGAGTTTTAGAGCTGATTATAAAACAAATAAAAAATCAATGTTATAGAAAATAGCCTAGGCTTAGGGCATACATAAATGAAGTATGGGATTTGGTTGAGAACTTTTTCGAAGCTTTTAACATTCAACTTATTCCAAGGGATGGGAAAAGATTAGCAAATTCATTGGTTGTGGCTGAAAGTACTTTCAGGCCTCCCATTAATCCAAAACTAAGATATGAGGTAGAAATGAGGCACAGACCTTTTGTTCCTAATAATGTTAAATATTGGAAAGTTTTTGAAGATGATCAGTAGATTAAATAATTTTTTACTATGGTTGAAGAGTTTAAGGGCAGAAAAATTGACTAGTATGAAGATGAAACAACAGAAGTTGTAGAAGTTAGTGGTTTAAAAAATTCCATAGCAAATCAAAATGTTTTTCAATTGAAAGATAATATTCTGCCAAAGGGACTTGTCCCTCTTAAAAGGCTTTTTAACCCCAATGATGTTGTTGTCAACTCAGGGAAAATTTCACAGGATGAACACATTCAAGATCATAATATTGGAACCCAGGAGGAGCCCTGGCTAGTCAAATTATTCAGTGGAGTTTCACCTAATTACCAGGAGAGATATATTAAACTTTCAAGGACTATGTTCATGTCTTTGGTTGGTCCTATGAGGATCTCAAAACATACGATGTAAATATTATTTAGCACAAGATCCCCTTGAGAGAGGGAATTAAACCCTTTAAACAGAAGCTTAGACAAATAAATCCTCTTCTTCTACCATCAATTGAAAAAGAGGTAAAAAAGTTACTTGATGCAAAAATAATAGTTCCACTCAGGTACTCCGACTGGGTGGCTAATTTAGTGCCCGTAAGAAAGAAAAATGGAGAGATAAGGTTATGTGTGGACTTCAAAAATCTCAATAGGGCTTCCTTGAAAGATAATTATCCATTGCCTAAAATGGATCATGTGTTGTATAAGGTAATAGGATCTTTAGAATGTCAATGCTAGATGGGCTCTCTGGGTATAACCAGGTGGTTGTGGATAGAGAAGATCAGAAGAAGACAACATTCAAAACTCCTTGGGGAACTTTTATGTATGCCAGAATGCCTTTTGGATTGATGAATGCAGGTGCTACATTTTAGAGGGCTATGGACATTGCTTTTGTGGGAGATAAGTTTGTAGTAATATATTTGGATGATATTACTGTTTTCTCAAAGTCTGATGAAGAACATTTGGACCATCTAAAAAGGACTTTTGAAAAATGTAGAAGATTTGGGCTTTCCTTAAATCCAAAGAAATCCATTTTTTCTCTGGAAGAGGCCAAACTGTTGGGCACATTGTTTTTAGAGATGGAGTGGAGATAGATATAGCAAGAGTACAAGCTGTGCAAAAAACACCACTGCCTAGGAGTAAAAAGGATATTCAAACGTTTCTAGGAAAAATGAACTTCTTAAGGAGATTTGTGTCCAATTATGCAGAATTTGTAAAAGAGATAACTAATATTTTGAAGAAGGAGAATGAAGGATATTGGACTAGGGAAGCCAAAGAATAATTTTCCAGGATTAAAGAAGCATTGCAGGTAGCTCCAATCCTAATCAGCACTAATTATCAAAATCCTTTTCAAGTTTTCTCATTTGCATCACTGAATTCAATTGCTAGTGTCTTGCTACAAAAGAATGATGAAGAGAAGGAGAAGCATGTTTCTTTATTTAGCAAGATTCTCAGGGATGCTGAGCTAAAGTATAATATTCTTGAAATGTAGGTGTATGCTTTCGTAAAAGAAGTAAAATCCTTTATAACTTATGTGCTACAGTCACAGATCATTGGTTATGTGCCAAATGTTGCAGTAAAAGATGTATTGGTACAGGGTGATGTAGAAGGAAAAAGAGGAAAATGGATAGCCAAGATCCAAGAGTATGACTTGGATATAAAACCCACAAAGTTGGTGAGAGGGCAAGGATTGGAAAAAATGTTGACAGAGTCGAACTTTCAGGCATTGGGAATCAACTTGCTGACACCTGTGGATGAAGGAACAATTGAAGAAAGTGAAGAAAAGCTAGATCTAGGTATGAAGATAAGGTATAAATTTTTATGTTCAAAATGGTACAAACATATAGTTCATTATTTTTGTTTTCTCTCCTGTCCCCAATCCTTGGATATAACAAAGTATCGAGCATTAAAGATCAAAGCACAACCATATATGATTGTGGAAGGAAGATTATACTGGAAGGATCTTGTAGGAATTTTGTTGCTATGTTTAACAAAACATGAGTTTATAGAGACAATCAAAGATTATCATGAGGGGTTATGTGGAGGACATTACAGTTGGAAGGTTACTGCACATAAAATCCTTCATATGGGATTTTATTGGCCTACTTTATTCGGTCATACCTATAAATTTGTCAAAAGTTGTCAGAAATGTCAGCTTTTTGCTGAGAAGAAGAGGCTAGCTCCCTTTCCTTTGATCCTAGAGTTCATAGAAGAACCATTCAGACAATGGGGTCTAGATTTTGTTGGGGATATTAACAGCATAGGTGGATTCTTACAGGTATTGACTATTTCACCAAGTGGGTAGAAGTTATTCCTACTAAAAGGGCAAATGACCAGGTGGTGATCAAGTTCTTAGAAGAAAATATTTTTAGCAGATTTGGATGCCTTGTCAAAATCATAACAGATAATGCTCAAGTCTTTAATTCAAACAAGTTTAATTCTTTTTGTCAAAAGTACAATGTTATTTTATCCCATTCAACAGCTTATCATCCATAAGGAAATGGTCCGGCTGAATCAAAAAATAAAACATTGATGAGGATCCTTAAGAAAACTATTATTGAGAATTAGAAATATTGGGATCCTAAGTTGAAGTTTTCTCTCTGGGCTGCTAGAGTAACTACAAGGAGATATATAGGCAAATCACCTTTTGAATTAGTATATGGAACTCAAGCACTATTTCCAAGTCAACTTGTGAAGCCTGTGATTGTAATGATTTAGTAGGCAAAGGAAGAACCCAATGCTCTGATAAGAAGAATGAATAAAGTAGTGGAGAAAATTGAAAACAGGGACAAGGTAAGAGACAACTTGATTATGTATCAATCAAAGATGAAAAACATTTTTGACAGAAAATCCAAGGAGATTAACTTTAAAGTTTTAGACTTAGTATTAAGATGGGATACCAGAAGAGAAGATAAGGGTAAGCATGGGAAGTTTGATCCTCTCTGGTATGGCCCTTTTAGAATTGTTGAAGCAAGGTCCAATAACACTTTTCTTCTTGAGAATCTTGATGGTGAAACCTTACAGCTGCCTATTAATGGGAAATACCTCAAGCATTACATCTAGTTCTGAAGCATAAGCATACTATCATTGTAGATACCAGAGTGAATTTAGTGTACAAATGCCATAGAATTTGAATTGGTTAAGAAATATATGACTCCATGCTTGAGGTGAAGGCACTGATATGCGGTTCTTAGTGATTTTGTGGCAAAATCACTATCCCCAAGTGGAGCCATATGTTGTAGCATCCATTGTTATTTAAGTTTTATTTTCAGTTTTATTACAAAATGAAATAAAAATAAAAAAATATGAAAGAAATGGTTGATTTTATATTTTTAATGGCTTTTGAAAGTGATAAAACTACGAGAAGATTTGAGTCATCTGATCAATAGGCCACAGATCTAGCGGCAATCACATAGTTAACTAGAATGCAGTTTATTTCGGAGATGAGGCATGACGGTGTATCAAATACAGTTTGATTCATTGAAGTCTGGGCCAAATATCGGGTTGGAAAGTAATCAGGTTTTGTCTTTAAAATCAGACCTGATAAATCATTAACTGGCAGTTTTTATTTCCTATCGGGTCCGTATGGGAGTGATGGATATCAGGTTGGAAAGTAATTAGGTTTCGTCTTTAAAATTAGACCCGATAAATCATTAACTGGCAGTTTTTATTTCCTATCAGGTCCATATGGGAATGAGAGGGCTGTTGAAAAGGTGGACGCGACAGGTTTATGAACCAAAATGTTAATTCTTTTGAGTTCCGCAATAACTAATCCATTTTCTAATAGCATGCAGTTTCAAGAGGCACGATCAAGTGATGGCTTGATAAGTACATTGAGGTGTGTTGTGAGGGAACAGTGAGCATGAAGATTAATTAAAGCTCAACCCCCGCAATTGACCATGACGTTAGCATGGTTGACCGAAATGTGTGACCTAAAATCATTGTAGGGGTTTGACCTCATTGAAGCTCTCGTACATTCTTTACCCTTGCAGTGAGCTCCCAAAGATTTCTGCCCCACGTTGCTTTTGTAGAGCTATAAAAAGGGTCTCTTTCACCTCTAGTTACCTCACATTAATATGTCAATCCGGGAACGTCTGGTTATTTCAAAGAGTGTCTCAGTCTGAGGCTTAGCACTTGCCAGAGTAATGCTTGTAGTACATCTATTTAAAAGCTACGAAAGTAAATCAATGCAAGTCTACAACTCAACTACTTCAAAAGACCAAATCACACCAAATATTACATTAGCCAAAGGTTCGGTAGCAATAACCCATCCTTTCCATAACTGATGAGAACAGATCAGAGGTCTAGGAGCCAAATAGTAGATGTTGGGCTCACTACAGCCTGAGACCTTTCTTAATGAATAGAAATGAAATAGCTGGTAAAGGAAATAGAAATGGAATAGAACAACACATCAGCCAAGGGCTTGGTAGTAATAACACATCCCTTTCATAGCTGATGGGAGCAGATCAGAGGTCTGGGAGCCAAGTAGCAGATGCTGGGGCTCACTACAGCCTGAGACTATCCTTAAGAAACAACAAATTAGCAATCTGGAAATGGAACAACAATTGAAATGAAACAGCAAATAAATGGAACAGCAATTCAGGAATGGAACAGCAGTTGGAATAATCAGTAACCAAGTTCCTCAAGTTGTAATTCTACTTAATCTTTCCAATCAAAACATCAATCCTTCAGTCTTAAATATGTACACATACAATGGAACAACACTACCGATCAAAATCTTAGAAAGACAGCACACTCAATCTGCTTCTATTATTGATCTAAATAAATACATACGATTGCATTTGAAGATGAAGAACGGTAATATTCAATAATCATGTGAAAACGGACTTTTCAACATAACTTGTTATAATGCTAAGCACAATCGTGATGAACCCTGTAATAGAGTGACAATGTCCTGTAGAAATTAATCAATACTTAAAATATTGGTAAAATGACACAGCATCAATATAAAGTTTAGGGACGCAAGACGAGTTAATCATAACAGAGCATGTAATAGAATATTCTTAAAACACAGCAGATTACCAGATTACATCTATGAACAAACCACACAGAATCCATGCGTAATGGTACAAGAGCAAGTGTCCTCCAGGGTCGGGCCCTTAGCCTCCAGGGGTACACCGCTTAAGATAGATCCATGCTCAAAGATAAAAGAGTGAACAAGTCTGTATTAAGGCATGCAATAAAATTACAGGAACTCAAGTCTTCAACAGAACATAAAGATCATAGTCCCGATCTTCCTTAAAAGAAATTACATCAAGATCCTCCCTTGTAGCCAACAGTGCTATCCCTTTTATAAGGAAGATGGCGAAGATATCTAGATACAGAAAATAGATAAAATAGCGATCCCTCAGGATCTAAGATCCTGAGGGATTCGCAGAATCATTAATACTGCGTCACTTCTTTCCTTTTCTGATCCGTGCTGGTATCTCCACATCCTTTCCTGGGTTGATCCGTTTTGATCTGGTTTGCTTCCGGTCTCTCGTCAAAGGGACAGTAGTTAGCTCATCCTTGTGTTTACCTTTAGAATGGCCACCTTCCGTTTTTCCTCCCTCCTGCACATAGAAATGACGATTATCAGTGTTTCTCATTAATCTTTTGTGTTTCGTTATAAATCCTTATCATTATCTAAATTTCCCATGCAAAAGGCTTTTGAGTTTTAATAAAAAGATACCAAAATTACCATCGAAACATACCTTCCTTGGTACTCCACACACCCCCCAGCTTACCCTTTTTCGTGGCCTCATGAAAACATTGTAGTTGACATGCAGAGCGGTGAGGGAGTAGGCTGGAGATGGAATCTCGTGTGGGGGCCTACACCCATGATGCGAAACTAAATGATCAAAGAAATGGCTTGTCTGGCCCTCGGGCATCTCATACAGGTCTTGGTATCCGGGTGCAGGATGCCAAATGATTGGACTTCAGAACCTATATCCTAACCAGGATGGCCCTGCCCTCAAAACAAGTTCGCCATGGAGGGGGAATCGGTTAGCAGCAAGCTTAAAATTTTCATACTTAAATGGCTCTCTGAGCTGAATGTTCGGATTAGATACTCGATATCGAAATTTAGCTACTTCAATGGCGGGGTCTTTAATAGAAGAAAAGAATTCAAGCCCTTGCCGAATGATTGCTTCATGCATGGGTCGTAATGCTTCAATTACTCCTGGAGCCCTCATGAGATTTCTATGACTTCTCCATAACTATTCTGGGTCTCTAGGCTCAGCTCTTACCCATAGATTTAATCTGTTTTCTTGCCTCTGAAATGCATTGTAGGCTTTAAGCCATTTAATTTGATTGACTGCAAATGAAATAAGTGCTTGTAATTGGATATCCCCAACAAAAGGGCCAGGGTTCAGCTCGGTCTCTTGTTCTAGTACAAGGTTATGCAGGTAAAATTCACACAATAACCTTTTCACTTTTCCCCATAATGTTTACAACAATTTATAAAATCATTTATAGTTTCAATTTCTATGGGAGCACCTGCCTTAACAGCCTTAATTTTCAATTGTAAGTACCTTTCCATTAGAAACAGGGCATAGTTTTTGGCAGGGGCTCTACATGCTAGGAAATCATTATATAGAGCACACAAGGTATCCATCTGTTTAATAACTACATCTAATCTACGGGTTACCTTGGCAACTTTCTCTTGTTCCTTTTGCCATCCTTCGAAAGCTTGGCTTTCAGACAAGTTGACGTTCCTTAACTGCTGTTGTAATTCTTCATATTTTTCACGGGGGACCGTTTGCTCCTTGAGATTTTCTGCTTCTTGCTGGGCCTACTTCAAATGTTGGTGAAGGGTTCTTGTTTTTGGGTCCTTTTTCCATGCATCCGTGGAGCCCGGGAGCTTTACTTGGACTTTCTTATTGCGCTGCTTTGAATTCATAGCCCTTATTACTCCCGAAGGTGGTGCCTCCATCTGAACCATCTTATCATCTTTTTCAATTTTAACACGGACTCCAGCCCACTGTTGTTCCTTTTCAAATGGAACAACAGTCTGCTCTTCTGTTTCAATTGGAACAACAGTTTGTCTTTCTGCTTCATTAGGAACAACAGTTTGGCTTCTGTCAGGGTTTTGAACAGTGGGACGACTTCTAGTCCTCCGCCTCCTGTTCTTAAGGGGTTTTATTGGTGTGGCCAAACCTTTTCTCCTTGAGGTCCCTTTCACCCTTTGCCTTGCTTTTAGAAGCCTAATCTGCTGGTGAAGCCTGACTATTACGTTTAACAATGTCCGCTTTTCCCTTTGTAATTCCCTTATTTCCATCAACTGCTCAGAAAGAACAGCAGGCTGTTTGCTGTGGGTTGGACTGTGGCTAACTTCTTGATTTTCCCCTTGAGGTGGCTGTTCCGGGGTAAGAACCTTTCTTGGCTCTGTTGTTTCTTGGGTTGATTCCTCTTCTGCCCTTATTTCCTCTGGACTTTCCTCTGGTGCTTTTTGACTAGGAACGGGCTGTTCTTGCTCGACATTTTCTGTTACCTTTTCATTATAAACGGGAAAATTTTCTACTTCTTCTTCTTCTGTATGCACTTCTTTGGGTGAGTCTTTCTCCTGGGTTTCTTCTACGGCCTGGAGGTTGGATGGACTCAGGGGTTGGCCATATTCGCCCATATTGGCCAAAATGTTGGCCAATTCATCTTCCCCTAACGGGTCCTGTACTGGGCTTCCTCCCTGCTATTCCATTCTTTCCTCCTGCTCGGGCTGCTCAACTTCTTTTTTCTCGTCTCCTTCTTCTTCAGTCTGCTCATCCTGTTCTTCTTCTCCTCCTGCAGATTGCTCTGCCTCCTCTTCTTCTTCTCCTGTTTCCGCCTCTGCAGACTGCTCTTCTCCCTCGACGTCTTCTTCTTCCGTTTCTGTTTCTGCAGACTGTTCTTCCCCTTCGGTGTCTTCTTCTTCTGTCTCTGTTTCTGCAGATTGCTCTGTTTCCTCTCTTTATTCTTCCTCTGTCTATGTCCCTGCAGACTTCTCTACATCCTCGTTGCTTTCTTCCTCTGTCTCTGTCTCTGCAGACTGCTCATCTTCGATCTCTATCGCTTGGCTCGTGCCTTCCTGGGGTTTCTCTGCTTGTAACCCTGCGAGCCTCGCCGAATTTCTACGTTTTTCTGGTTGTTCAGATGTACCAGCATCATGCTTCCGCTTTTCGGGTCGTTTTTCAGGTTGCTTTTTAGCTTATTTTTCAGCTTGTTTTTCAGCTCGTTTTTCAGCTTGCACTTCTGTGCAAGCGTCCTGCTTTCGTTTCTCTAAATGTCGGGGTGTGCTATCAATTCGTTTTCTTTTTTCCGGGCTTCTAGATGTGGTCTTCCCTTTATTGATAATATCAATTAGTTCTTCCCAGCTGCTCTACTGCTAGGTGAGACTATGATTCACTATCAAGCGAATTAATCCGTGGTGGCTAACCACAGATTCTACGTGCTGTGCCTTTTTCATACTTCGTACCACATCATGCAATAGTGAATTTAGCAATGCAGGTAAATTCACAGAACATTTTTGTTTTAAGACAGCTAGGAGTTTAAGATGTCGTGGTCTTACCACGTCTTTTCTGCCCTCGCAAGTAATGTAGCTCTGGATTATTTTCACCAATTCCGCCCATGGTTCTCCTAGCGTTGCTGGTAGCACCCCCTTTCCTCGGACTGTCAAACTCTGGCCCTCATCCTAAAAGATTTCCACAATCTTCTACAGCCTTTCCTTCTTTATTTTCCATACTGGTCCCATGGTCGGTAGTCCTGTGACTCTTGCTATTATATCGTTAGTGACTGTTATTCACCTTCCTCTTATTGTGGAGTATTCTTCCTGTAGGTTCTGTAAAAATTCTTTTGCTACAGTTTCATTAGACTCCTTCAGGCGGTTGAGATAGGTCAACCATCCTGCTCTCTTCAGGATTTTTCGGGCTGCAGTCGAAACAGTTAATGTTTGCGGTTCTCGGCGGACTGACCTTCCTCCCATAGCTTCACTGCAAATTCTCAAAGGAACAACAGCTGTTCGTTGAAACGCAAAGAAGCTGGTGGTGTATTCCTCGTTCAAATTCAAATGCAACAGCAGATGTAATGGAAATAGCTTCTAACAGCAACTCATGCAGAAGAAAACAAAAATGGCAAATGATCATACCGTTGATCCGTGATGTGCTCGAGTACAAAATCTTCTCGAATAATGGACTGACATGTGCTCTGGGGAATGATGAGGTTACCTCCCCCCCCGCAATGTGATAGGCTGTCCCAGCTGTAAAATAAAGGAGCAGCGTTTGCTCTGCCGCGAGGCCTTTATGGAACAGCTTATGAAAATATGCCATGTCCGCAAAAACAGCCTATTACTGAAATCGAGATAGAAAGTTAGATCGCTTTTAATACGTAAGCGACTGCGGTGAGTTGATGGAAGTTCGGGGATAAGACATTTGCCATAAATAGTAAGTCTCATGCGGTCACTGTCACTAGTTCCGTAATGATTGGCGATAATAGATAGTCATGTGCTATATGGTTGGGTAATTAAATTAATTATCACGTTATAAGAAACAAGAGGATATAATCTCCTTACCCATTGGTGTAAAAGTTACGACTTCAATACCATTAACAGAGCTCTGCTGCCGACAGGTGTCCATAACCTTGGAAGAGTTGTTTATTTCACCTCGGGAACCATAGTTCTTTGTGTATGCCAAGAAGTGTTATATAATGTCAAACTATAGGCCACTATGCAGGCTTGGTAACCAGTTACTCATAATGCCATTCACGAGGAAGGAGCGAATAGTGGGCAGGCCGGCTCGTGGTGAGACCTCCTATTCCAAGGGTTATTTATTTTGATACACCTTTTGGAACATTTCCCAGGTGTGGTGGCCCTAGTGGGAATGCCACTTCGCTTCCATCCGGATGATCATGGTAGGCCAGCTCGTAATGAGACTCCCTATCCTGTAATTTGACAATTTTTAGAAACCCTTCTTTTTTCTTGCTTTTAATAGAGAGCCTTTCCTGTTTATACACAAAGGGTGGTTCCACACTACTTAAGAGTAGGAATGGTGGAAGAAGTCTTAATATCCCAATAGGAAGGTATAGACCCTTTGATCTTATTGCCGAATGATAATCAAAGTGGGTAAAAAAAGGATCAGCATGATAGAGATAACCAATCAGAATAGAGTTAGTAGAACAATGGCAACAAAAGGTGATAAATAAGCATATCTTTTCCCTGCGTCCTTTCGCCAATTCAGGGCAGTTACTTATAAAGATAGCGATTTATGATTTACTGATTTCCGTATACTGTGTTTTTGTTTGCATCACATAAGTGGATAGTTGTATTCCAAAAGACTCGAAAGAACATTCGTACTAAGCATCCTTAAGAAGGAACAAGCTGTTCTAAATCATATGAGTAGTGATTTTTTTCAAGGAAGGGCACAACAACAACTGTTTGTTTGGGGAAAGGAACAGTGGAAATCAACGGTGCTGTTCCTTTTTTGAAAGGGAACAACAAAATCAAACAAGTGTCATTCCTTTGGAAAAAGATCGGCAAAAATGAAACAATGTTGTTCCTTTCGGAGACAACAAAAACACACAAGTGCTGTTCTTTTTGAAAAAGGAACAACAAAAATACCCAAGTGTTGTTCCTTTTGGAAAAGGAACAGCAAAAAGTGTTGTTCCTTTTGGAAAAGGAACAACAAAAATCACAAGTGCTGTTCCTTTTGAAAAATGAACAACAAAAATCACAAGTGCTGTTCCTTTTGGAAAAGGAACAACAAAAATCGCAAGTGTTGTTCCTTTTGGAAAAGGAATAGCAAAAATCGCAAGTGCTGTTCCTTTTGGAAAAGGAACATCAAAAATCACAAGTGCTGTTCCTTTTGGAAAAGGAACGACAAAATCAAAACATGTTGTAAAAATATGTACAAAAATAATTCAAGCAGTTATATACAAATTGTAAAGAAAAGTAAACTTCTTAGTGAGTTACAGGTGGAGGAGACTTGTCTTCCTCCCGTAAGATCTCCATATCTGAATCTTGGCGTAGTTGTTGACAGAAGGACTCCCGAGTAAGTGGTTTGCGATAAAGATGGACTCGATGGCCGTTTGCCTTAAAGGTATACCCAGAACCATCAATAGTAATCAGTGTGAGGGTACCATTGTCATGTACTTTCCGAATTTCATATGGTCCCAGCCAACGAGTCTGGAGTTTCCCGGGAAAGTCCTGAAATCTAGAGTCATATAAAAGAGCCCAGTCTCCTTCATGGAAGACTCGGTTTTTAATGAGAGCATCATGCCATTTAGCTCTCTGCTGCTGTATCAGGGCAGTGTGTTGAAGTGCAGAGAGCCTAATTTCATCCAGCTCAATAATCTGTTGCAATCGATTAGTTTGTGCCTCGGTTAAGTCTAACCCAACTTCTTGTGCTGTTCGTAATGTCTGGATTTCAAATTCTATAGGAAAGATAGGTTGCTTTCCGAACATTAGCTGGTAAGGTGAGTGGCCAGTGGTGCTTCTCCATGTTGTTCTATAAGCCCATAGTGCTTCTGGTAGTCTGGCATCCCAATCGTGTCTATGTGATGCAACTGTTTTTGTTAGAATCGTTTCTATTATCTTGTTGCTGCTTTCTACTTGCCCATTTGCCTATGGGTGATATAGGGTGGTCATTTTATGCTGAACATGATAATTGTTGAGTGTTGCCGCTATTCTGTTCCCAACAAACTGTGGCCCTCCATTTGTGATTATCTCTCTAGGGAGGCCATAGCGCACAAATAGATGGAGCAGGAACTATATAATAGATTCTTCTGTAGCTCTGGGCAAGGCTTCTGCTTCAACCCACTTGGTGACATATTCTGTTGCCACTAAAATGTATGTTTTCTGGTTTGATGGTGGGTTGATTGGTCCCACAAAATCAAGGGCCCATCGCTCAAATGGTTCGATGACTAACTGTGGTTTCAAAGGCATCTCATCCGAGTGACTAGGGCG
>APFE030584048.1:4433-15322 GCA_000404065.3 Pinus taeda
TGTATTGTGTGTAACAGGTGGAGATAGTGTTGGATACTTGTGAAGAGTATTGTACTATGTATTGTTACATGTTCTCAATCAATATAATATACAGATAGTTGGGGTGTTTAGTGAGATGCTTTCCCCGGGAAAATACTGTGTTGATATGTGCGATTGATGCTTCTATGTGCGCATGTTATTGTTTCTGCTTTTGTAAATTGATGATCAACGTAGAGGAGGTTATGTATTATGCATGTATTCCGCAATAGTGTATAATCGGGATAATCTTTGTGAATATGTGTCATTATTCAAAATTTCTACACGGTATCAGAGCTCTCTGATTTGTAGAAAAATTTCTACATGGTATCAGAGTTGGTTGATTTGTAGAAAAAGTTCTACATGATATCAAAGCGAGGATTGATCATCAAATCTATTATTCAGGAAGTGACTACGTTTTATTTCTTCAAGCAGAGTCTGTAATCGGGCCAGGTAGCCTCTAGATTCATCCTTCTTTTGGAAGGTGATATATCTGGTGAATGCCCATACAGTCGATCTATGTACAAGAAATACTTCGTTCTCAAGAATTTTACATCAGAAGCGGTTGAGTTTTTGAGCTGGTGGAATGGCGCTCAAGGATAAAACTCACAAACATTAAGTGTGAGAATGGAGACAGTATGCCCCAGTATCTCACGAAGTTCACCCAATGCGAGGATGAGCTGGGAAGTGTTGGGGGTAACTGTTGAGGATGAGGATATGGTGAGTCTAGCTCTCCTTGGCCTTCCTAAGAATTGGCATAGCTACCAGGACTCGGTGAATGGAAGGGAGAAATTTCCAGGATGGGAGAGACTTTGGTTAGATCTTGTGTAAGAGGAGATCGGGCGGAACACCAGAGACAGTTCTTCATCTATGCATGATGAGGAGAAGTGTGCCTTAGTGAGTAAGGCGAAGAAGGGGAAGGGGAAGGTTTCTCTTTCCGAATCCAGTTCTTCCAATGATGGGAAGAAGGTTGACAAATCAAAAGTGTGATGCTTTCATTGTCATGAGGTGGGCCATTATGCTACAAATTGTGCATGAAGGAAATCCAAGAAGGGATCTGGGGAAGGATATAAAGGTGAGGCACTTGCTTCACAGTTTGAGTTGGATTTCACACTCTTCACATGCATGGTTTCATCCATGATGGGAAGTGGTTGGTTTCTTGACAGTGGAGCTTCTTTCCACATGACCGGCGACAAAAGTTTGTTCAGTACTTTGGAGGAGAAAGATCTCCAGATACTCATAGCGATGGGTAACGATGAGAAGTATAGTGTCTCAGGTGTAGGAATGGTTATTTTTCAGATGGAGCATGGATCTCGCTTTACCTTTACCGATGTCAAGTATGTACCAGGATCGAAGAGAAACTTGGTGTCGATCACGATGCTGGAAGGCAGAGGCTATGATGTAGTCTTCAGAGAGGGAAAGGTTTTCCTTAGGCACATCATCACTAGATAGGTGAAGCAGATTGGTTCACGGGTCATGAACCTATATGCTCTTGAGGTTTAAGATGCATGCAAAGCCTTGAGCAGCAGGGCAACTGATGGAGACTTGGTGGTTGAGAGGGAGGGTATATTAACTCTCAACATGCAGATCCAGAAGAAGTCCCAGACAATTGTGGAGGAGCCATGATTGGTGCAACAACTTCAGGAGGTTTTGGAGTAGCCACAACAGGGGAAGCTGAGTGGAGATCGAGTAGAGACATCTACTGAAACAGAGACCTCCAGTAGGGGGAAACTTCAAGCTAGGTGGGCTGAGGGATCACATGCATCCATACCTCCAAGTAGGAGGTGGGGTGATGTGGATTGATCGTCCCAAGGAAGAGGGGCAGGATCCTTGAGGTACCCAACCTCTTGGATGAGACCTTGCTACGGGAGCCCCGATGTGGAGTAGCAAGAACTGACTGATTGGGTAGAGACAGATGCGGATGGAGTGATAGGGAGAGCGACAATGCAGGGAATCCCAGGACAGCGCATAGAATGCAGGCTGCAGCAATGTGAGAGGCACAAGTGTTTTGCACAATGCTAGGTGGCACAGAGAGGTGTGCAATGGTGCGAGATGCATGAAGATGTTGCAGTAGCGAAGATGTCAGAGAGGGAGCACTTGTCAGCAGCAGGTAGAGCTTCAACATCAGAGTATGTTCCTAGCCCAACAAAGTGGTCAATTGGGAGTGTTTTTTTTCCTAGTGTTGTTGGAGCAAAGTGGACCGGGCAGATGTGTTGCATGCAGAACATTCCAGAGTTACAGGATCAGGTTTGAGAGGAAGCCTTTCTTGTTGAGAGGGATTGTTGAAAAGTGTGCAACAATAAATTCTTGTTGAGAATGCAACAAGATGATGGAGCTTAGTGGAAAGGAGTCGCCTTCACTAAGTGGTCCCGCAGGCAAGTTTTGGCGCAAAGTCTATTTTTAGACTATGTCTAGTTTTAGACATATGGATCATGGTTTATGAGTTGCAGGATGTTGTTTATGGATCATGGTTTATGAGTTGCAGGATGTTGTTTATGGATGATTGGTCATGTTGGGAAAAATAGATGGACTTCTATTTTTTGGATCACAGCGGTGTGATCAGAGCCTATTTTTAGACTGTCAGGTAAAAATAGAAAAAGTCAAATATTATTAGCCCTTAGTAATATTTGGACTCTAAACTTTATCTTGTTCTCTTGGAGCACTTCAGTTGGAGCTACAGATGTGGAACATGCAACTTCCTGAAGGAATCACGTGGTTACCTATGGTTTAGTTGAGCTATTGCATGGAGGACTTCAGTGATAGAGTTCTGTGGAGTTAGATGAGCAGTTAGTGGAGTTGTGTTCAGTTTGACTTAGTTGAACTAGTTGTAGTTAGTCTAACTGGAAAATAGACTAATGTTGAGTGGTATGAATTAGTTATTAATTAATTCACTAATTATTAACTCATAAATCAACTAAAGAATACATCAGTTAACTCAGTGCATGGACAGTTCAGTGGAGACAAGTGTTAGAGGTGAGTGAAAGGGCAAGACAGCTGTCAGTTGTGACTATAGTTGTGCATGTGATTTGCACAATTAGTGGGATTGAGTTGCCAATGAGGATTGCATGGTATATCCAAGGGAAACACATGAATGGATCAGCCATTCTCATTCATTCTCATGCAGGTATTGTGTAGTGGAGGCAGGCAAGCAGCGGAGGAGATTTGGAGATCAGATCTGAGCTGTATTGTGTGTAACAGGTGAAGATAGTGCTGGATACTTGTGAAGAGTATTGTACTATGTATTGTTACATGTTCTCAATCAATATAATATAAATATAGTTGGGGTTTTTAGTGAGATGCTTTCCTCGGGAAAATACTGTGTTGATATGTGCGATTGATGCTTCTATGTGCGCATGTTATTGTTTCTGCTTTTGTAAATTGATGATCAACGTAGAGGAGGTTATGTATTATCCATGTATTCCACAATAGTGTATAATCAGGATAATCTCTATGAATATGTGTCATATTATTCAAAATTTATACAAGGCATGGTGTACTAACCTCACTAGGTTGGAAGTCGAGGGTCAGATCATCAGGAAGGAGGTATGTCCTGTGCTAAAAAATGGGCCGACCCTGACTTAGTCGAAGGTCATGTGGTCAGGATGTCAGCAATGTTGGTGACTGAAGAAGTGAATGTGCTCCGACTCTTCTTCTTAACCAACTATTGGAGTTCCTATGGTAGACTATCGCATGGTAGTAGGAGACAGATGACCATTGATTCAATTGGAGGAGGAACTTTTGATATAAACAATTAAAACAAAGGTAAGAAGGGAAGGAAGGAGTGCAAGTGGAAAAATAAAAAGGAGAAGTTCACCCAAGAATTAGGGGTTTGACCTTCGTAATCCTGTTTCCATGACCAAAGGAACAACGTGGTTGCATTGCCAAAGAAGCCTTCCCCCCACCCACCTTCCTCCAGGAGGGTTGGTGGGTATGTTACACTAATAGATTGTAACCACTGCAAAAATGAAAACTAGTTGAGATAACTAACTATTAACTTCTGAAACAATATTTGGACAACTTTGGTCTCTTGAGATTCTAATGGTCCATATTGACTGAAATCCAAAACTTCGATCTTTCATGAACTAGGTCATAAATACTTCTTCAATACTTTGATTTTACCACAAGGACTTGTCATTGCTATGTAACCATCTCACAAAATAGAAGAAAAGATAGATGAACAACTTGAGAAATAGACTCTTCAAGGGGGAAACCTCCTTTACATCACATAAATGAGAAATTCTTAGATGATACAAATGACAACACCTCCTTGGTATATATAGGAGTAGGAGGGGTCACAATATAATCAAAGCCTACATAACAATAATTATGTAAGGGCATAGAAATAACAATAGTTGGCTTCTATAGGACACAACATGGGGAATACATGGCACAACAATAACAATAGTTTGCTTCTATAGGACACAACATGGGGAATACATGGCACAACAATAACAATAGGGGCTACACTAAAAATAACAATAAAGGGAATACACTAGTAGTATAGGGACCTGAAATGCCCCTCTCCTTAAAAAAAGTGTTGTCCTCAATGCTTGAGTATTTTTAGATGATTTTGTATAAAATTCTCATCCTCCCATGTGGAATCTTCAATGGATAAGTTCTTCCACTTAATGAGATAATCTGAAATTAGTCGAATTCCATAACTAACGGGTTCTTGTTTCCGTGACTTCTTCAAGCTCAAATATGATTTTTCCTTCTTCATCAAGTTTTGACAACATTGTTTGAACTAGGATCTTGTCACTGATAACCTTCTTTAAGCATGAAATATGGAAAATTTAGTGTACTCGGGAAAATGCAGAAAGCTCCAATTTGTATGCCATAATACCAATATTTTGCAACACCTTGTAATGACCATATTACTTGGGTGATAATTTATTATCCTTCTTAGCTTGCTTGAGGGGCATTTGTTTGAATGGTTGTAGCTGTAAAAACACCTAGTCACTTACGTCAAAACTTCTTTCACTACAATGATGATCTACTTGTTGTTTCATTTGATTCTACGCTAGAGTTAGGTTATCCTTTGAGAGTTGGACAACTTGTTGTTGATGCTCGATGTGATCTTCCACTGCTTGAACCTTATAATTTCCTCTTAAATATGATGTGATGGATGGTGGATGATAATGATAGGCATAAAGTGCCATAAATGGGGTCACTTTTGCTATAGTATGGAAGGAAGTGTTATACCACCATTCAGCTAGAGGTAACCACTTGACCCATTGTGTTTTTTTATCAGATATAAAGCAACGAAGATAATCTTCCAAACATTTGTTCACTATAGTAATCATGTTTTGTCGACATTTCGAATCCCAAACGGGATCCATCATCAGGGCTTCTAAAAAGAATGATAAAAGAGCTATGGTGGAAGGGGAATAAATATTTAAAAGAACAAAGAACAAAAGAAGGTTTGTTTAAAAGGTCGACTAACAAATAAACTCAAAAACCTAAATTAATAAAATTAATAATTACTTACTATTAATTAATTAATAAATAATAATTATTAATATTATTTCTATATTTATAAAATAAAAATAATAATAATTACTTATTTATGTCCACATGGGGTAGCTCAAGTGGCAGTGGCTATGGAAATGAAGTCTCACCGAACCGGAAGTCTTGGGTCCAAATCTTGGGCTACCCTTCCTGTAGCGGGTGTGTAATGGCATGAACAAGAGTCCTACCAAAGCTCAAAAAAAAAAAAAATTACTATTTATAATAATAAATAATCCTAAAAAAATATGACTTTTTAATATAATATTATATAAATAATAAATTATAATTATAAATTATTTAAATAATAAAAAACAACCAGAATGCATAAATTATTATATCACACCTTATCAAAAATATTAAATAAAATAATAATCATATTTTATGTATAATAATCTTGTTGTTAGAGCCCTTAGGATATCTGACTTTGAGCATCTTGATGAAGAGAAGAAGCATTCAACTTCAGTTTTTAAAAGTATGGGTTATAAGGAGAGTGAAATTAAAAAGCTATAAAAAAAGTTGAAAGGAGGGTTTTACCCCAAGAACCTCAAGCTCATTCTCAAGGTAGAACATTTTTCCTACCATACATTCATGGGGTAATAGATAAGATTGCTAGGATCTTGGGGAAGAAAGACATATTCACCCAATTCACATCACCTGGAACAATTAAACAAGGTATGAGGTGTGTTAAAGATAACATTGATTGATATCAACTCAAGGGGGTGTATAAAATTGATTTCTCTTGTGGAAAGTGTTATATCGGGGAGACAGGGCGCTCACTACAAAGAAGGTTGAAAGAGCATGGAGCCAGCATTAAAAATGGAAGATCATGCACTTTGGCCCTTGCAGAACATTCTTCAAAAACAAAGCACCATGTTTGTTTGGATAATGCCACAATTATCGCAAGAGAGGAGCAGTACCAAAGAAGGAAAATTAGGGAGGATCTTGAGATTATGAATCATCCCCATAATCTCAACAGGGACAATGGGATCGAGATCTGTGGAAATTGGATTCCTTTAATCAGGCAGATTAGGTCTTCCAATTTGTTGTTGTTGGTATGACATTTCAATATTGTTTCTTTTCCCTATCTTTTTATAATAATTATATTGATTAAACTAATCTATTATTAAAATGAATAAATAGTATTGTTAATATTAGTTATATAAATTATTTATTTAATTTATTTATATATTAAATTAATTATTAATAATTATTTATATTAATAAATTATTTATTTATTTATTATTTATATTTCAATTTATAATAATTACTTAAGCTTTTTAAATTTCTTGATTATAGGTAAGAAATATTAATTTTTATTATTTACAATATAATTAATTATTTAATTATTTTTTATATATATACTATTATTATAATAATAATTACTATTGAATGATTATTATCATAAGTAGGATTATTATTTTCATTTAAATAAAAAAATGATCAGTTTAATATAATAATTTATGCATTTTGGATTTATTATTATTTATTAATTTATCTATAATAATAATTAAATTATTATTATTTATAATATTATTAAACAGTATTATTTGTTTAGATAATTTTTAAAATTATTAAATAAACAGTATTATTTATATTAATTTTCTTAATATATATTGAATAATTAATAATTTCATTAATTAAGGTTTTTGAGTTTATTTGCTAGTCGACATTTTAAACAAATCTTCTTTTGTTCTTTGTTCTTTTAACTATTTACTCGTTTCGCTATATCTTTTCTATCATTCTTTTAAGAAGTCCTGATGATGGATCCCCTTTGGGATTTGAAACGTCGACAAAACATGATCACTATTATGGATATTCCGAAAATTAGCTCAACAGAAACTAACCACATAAATTTGAAATCTAAAATTTGCTCACTGTCTCAGTTTTCCTGTCAGATTGAATATGATAAGATGAACTATGAGCTAATTGAGTACCAAGACAAGACAATAATTATGTCCAAAAATTTCCAGTGAAAATGGGATCTCTGTCACTTATAATAATCTATGGGTTTCCATATAGATTTTGAATTGTTTCCATAAATGCAACAACAACTATACTGGCTTTAAAACGATGAGATAACACACAAAAGTGTGCATGCTTGGTAAGTCTATCAATTACCACCATGATGACACTCTTTCCTTCATACTTGGGTAAACATACGAAAAAATCCAGTGATACCTCCTCCCAACGCCGACTTGGAATGGATAAAGGTTGTAACATATCTGGGGTCTTAATTGGCTTGCTTTTATTTTGTTGGTAAACCAAACATTCTGCCACAAACTTCTGAATAACAGATTTAAGGCCATCCCAAAAAATTCCTTCTTGACCCTGTGGTAAGTTTTTAAAAATAAAGGGGGAGATGTGCAATTCCAAAAGAATCTTTTGCTTGAGTTTGGAATTATTATAAAGGTATAAGTGACCTTTGTACCATAATGAATCATTTTCCAGCTAAATGTATCAAATGTACTAGGATCTCGGTGCAACTTTTGAATGAGTATCCACACTTCTTCATCATTCTTCCATTCATCCCTTGCTTCTATTATCCAATTAGGTTGGATAATAGAAATGTCACAAAGCAATGCTTCCACATCCTCATCCTTTCTTAAGAGCGCATCTGCAACATTTTGCTTCCCTTTTTTGTAGATGATTTCAAAGTCATAACTCATCATCTTTGTGACCCATTTTTTCTTCTCTTCTAAAGATAATGTTTGTTCCAAAAATTTTCTTCTCTTCTGAAGATAATTCATCCAATAATTCATCAATGACAGGAATGGGAAATTTATCTTTGATAGTGAGCTTGTTGAGCTCCCTATAATCCTAACACATATGCCATGATCCATCCTTCTTGTGCACCAATAATACTGGAGCAAAGAAAAAACTTTGACTAGGTTGAATTATACCAGCCTCTAGCATTTCTGCAACCATACATTCAATTTCACTCTTTTGGGCATAAGGATATTTGTAAGGTCTGATGTTTGGAGGAACACTACCTGGAATCAAATGAATAGCACGATCATGATCAAGAATAGGTGGGAGGCATTTGGAAGTCTCAAATACTTTTGAATGATTTTCCAAGGCTTTTTGGAGATATGGAGAAATAAATGATTTCAATGGTTGAACCTCTAGTGAGCATAATTATGAAATTACGCCCTATTGTTCATTCTTCATAATATTTTTCATGCCATTAGAGCTGATATCTTTCCTAGTTTCCCTGTGATACCCCTTAATTCAACTTCCTTTCCTTACCCAAAAAAATTCAAGAAAAATTATTGAAAATTAAAAGCTATCGACGCTAAAATTTGTAACCATTGGAATCCTAGTACAACATCAACACCACCCATTGGAATGGAAAACATTGGAATATTCAATACATATTTCCCCATGGTTAGCTTGATATTATGGCGCTTTCTAGATCAACTTATAGTTCCTCCATTTGCAACCATCACTTGACACTTTGGTGCTGGATATAGGAATCAATTCAATTCCTTAGCTATCCTACAATGAGTAAAATTATGGGTACCACATGAATCAATCAACATTGTTATCTTTTACTTCTTAAAATTTCCTTCTATCTTGAGAGTTAGAGTGGTAATTCCTACCAATGCATTACAAGATATGGTCAGATCCATTTATGCTTTATTTGGGGTTGGTACTTGGTGTATATCCTCCTCTTTTGACGTTTCTTGTTCCTTTTCTTCTTCCTCTTCACAATCTATGTAGAATAATTTCTTCTCAGCACACTTACGACCTTTAGTGTATTTTCTATCACAACTATAACAAAGCCATTTTTCTTTTTTTTCCTCAAATTGTTGTGGTGTCAACCTTGTAAGTTGTGGAAGGCTAAGAGCAATAACACTTCCATATTTATAGTTGTGAGTTGTAGACTTCCTTGTTGCCATAATTTTGCTTTCAACTTTTCTTGCCACCCTGAATGCCTTCTCCAATGAATCAAGTTCCCAATGGTGAACCTCGCGTTGGATGTTATCCTTCAAATTCCCTATGAAGACATCAATCATATGCTCCTCTGGAATATCAGTTACCTTGATATTCACTCTTTGAAAGTCCTCAATGTGCTCCACCATTGAACCCTTTTGTTGGAGATTTATCAATGTGCTAAAGGTGTTTCTATTTGTATCCTCCTAATGTGCTATCATTTCCTCTATAAAAATTGACCAAGTGACAAGTGGTTTATGAGAACAAAGTGATCGATACCATATAAATTGATTGGGTTCTAAATATAAAGATGCAATGCGTACCTTTTGTGTGTGTTGCACATCACGGAGATCAAAATATTGCTCCATTTTTAATATCCATGTTACTGGATCCTTGTCATCAAAATTCCTCATATCAATCTTTGGAATGTGGTGGTTCTCAAACCCAACATTGGAGTGTCTCAAATCCCCATCATGAGTTTCATGGAATATTTTTTTGCCATTAGGAAGCATTTCTTGCGGTAACTTTGTCAAACGTTCCTTCAAACCCTCTGTGTTTGCTTTTAATCCATCCTTCAAGCCTTCCATGTCCACTTTTGATCCTAGTGGATATTGGTGGCCACCCGCCCATTCCACCTAGAACTCCATTCAGTTTCATCTTTCCTTGTTTATTTCAGCATTTACTATTTTTAGTAGTTTTTCAGGTCCTGAACTTCTAGAGCAGTTTTGACCCCCCTAAACGACGTTTTTTTATGTCCATAATAGGCTCGTAGTTATAGCCAAGAGCCTACCTCAAATATTGTAGTACTTGGGGAGATATTTCCAACAAGGTATCATACGTGCCAAACAGAGATAATATGACCAAGTTACGACCCTAGGAAGTTGGCTACCCAACTAACCCCAACGAGGCCCACAAACTCTTGGCATTCCATCTCCTGGGGTTAGGGTTTTGGTTGTTTAGGTTTTTCCCTTGTTTTTCAATAATAAATAGGCCATTGAGCCTCATTGTAACATAGTTTAGAGGCATGTAGCCACCACATCTCTTCTCATAGATAAGCTACCATCACCCGAGCTATTTATTTCCATTATGTTTGTAAGCATATTCCAGTGTTCTGATATTAATGAAATGAAGTGTTATTTATGTTGCATCTTGTATTTATGGTTATATCTATAATTTGTTGCATTCTTATTTAAGTTTGGGTCAATGGTATCAAAGCGGTCTACTCTTTCTCTATTTTTCTTTGCATTTCCCCAACAAGGTTAGGGTATAAGGAGTTAGGGCTCAATCTGGTTGAACCTTTGCAAGACCAACCTCACTAACCCTAATGACCTCTTATGGTGGAAGAAAAGAAAGATGAGGGGGTAGGAGATCCTATCAAAATATTGCTCGAGGAAGCCCTCGTGCGACAGAGGAATGTGATGATGGATAACTTT